>BMAO01022309.1:0-202529 GCA_019973975.1 Trichonephila clavata | reverse complement strand
TAAAAAAACTATTTAGTACATATTCATTCATTTTTCAATTAAACTCAATATATAAATATGTTATATCTCAACTTTTATAGGCCAGTGTGTAAAAATAGATAAATGAAATGATGTACAGTAGAACGCCGTTTATCCGAATCATTTGGGACCGGACACCGTTCGGATAACCGAAACCCGAATGCGATCCATGCAGTATATGATACTGGACACTATACAAATATTGAAAATCATCCTATGCCGGAAACGTGCTTGAAGAAAAAGCTAAATAGGTGCAAAACGTCGCAATTTTACCATGATTGTGGAAAATAATCACTTATTTTTCGCTGTACCATTGTACTTCTACGTTTTTTCACTGCAAGGACTCTGATTCTCTTCAGCAGCAGTAATTGAGTAGGACAGCACACTGATTGTTGTTCGTACCACTCCATAGCTGTTTCTAACGTAAAAAACGCGTCAGCATTTGATGGACCCTTGCTACTTTCGTTGTTGCTGTTGTTGTCCTCGTCTTCATTTGTTTCATTGTCGACAGGGTGGGATTCTTCTTGCACGGAAGTCACTATCTCGTCATTGTTTAGCATTTGAAATCCACAGTCTTCTGCATCGCATGCTATCCAGGTTTCTACATCAACAAAACTCAACAAAAGAGCTCATATACACCCCTTCACTTGAAACAAACTGACCTAATTATCCGCGCAGTTGTTTACCAAATCTCACACTGATTCCCGAAATATCCCTCACCTTGGGTTTTCCGGTTACTTTTGACCTCACAGGAAACACATGCTTAGCATTGCACTGCTCGAAAACGTATCCGGACTTTGGTTCGGATAATAAACGCTCGGATAAACGACGTTCTACTGTACGCAATTGAAACGTTTAGAGATCACTGGTGTGGAGAATTAGGTGTTTTCCGAATATCGAATTGCTGCTTTCGGACCGTGGTTCAGAATTATTAATTGATACTTTTATATGCCCTATCAGCATTTCTCTCTCTCTCTATTGCCCTTCATTTAAAAAAAATACAGCCAATTTGTAAAAAAAAAAAAAAAATCTAATACCTTTGTTTTTCGTTGGGTAAATACTTTATTTAATATTTTTTTTCAATTCTTATTTGTTTCACTTTAACTGACTTTTAAACTCTTCAAGTATATTTTCATATTAAGTGTTTCTTGGTAAATCCATAATCATTTAGAGTTAAAACAGACAAGCAAGGCTATACTGATTTCTTAATTAAAGTGAAAATGTTAAATAAGGGCATGAGTGTATTTGCGTAATAGAATATCACAAGTTTTACACCAATATTATTGAATGAACTTGTCGTTATTATGCTTGTGTATTTTTTAGATTAATTAACGGATTGAGACCTCTTAATAACAATAACAAATCTCATGGCGTGATACTTGTTTAATGTGTGAGTTCGAATCCATATTTCACCAAAAGCAGTCGCATGGAATTGCATATTCTTTTGCATATTAAATTTAATTTCGATATAAAAAAACTTCACATGGCTACTATAGAAATTAAGAAAGTTTAAATACACTGACGTAACTCAGTTTCTGAGTGGCACTTTTTTGGCACTCCCCCTCTTCTAACTTCCACACCACGTCCCTGGGAAATCATTGAGCCTCGACAGATTTAACGTACATCGGCTTCCTCTACTCGGTGGGACTTCAGAGGTCAGTTCGTGACCACTTATTTCCTCGAATTTGATCGATTACTTTTTACCCCACCCCATTTGGATAGAAATCAGAAATTAATTATTTAAGCAATACGAAAATTAACAAAACTGTATTATACAAGATATGAATAATGTATGCATAATGTATATATTATTATGTATGCATTAAAAATAATGTATGTATTAAATAATATATGTATTAAATAATGTATGTTGTTTCTTTTCCTTCTTAGTATACATTTCCATTTATTGCGTTGGTTATTTCTGTCTTCCCTCGTAAAATCGATGACCCTATTTGCATACAAATAACTCCAGATTTGTTTCATTTTACGTGTTATATCAAATACACATTTCAAAAATAGTTTCCGAAAATAAACTCGGCAAATATAAATTTCAATGTTTTTCAAAAGCAAATAGTTTTTACTCTAAAAAGGGAAATGATAGCATGTTTCTGCACAACAGAGAAACTTCGGTCAAGGTTTTGTTTGTTCCAACTTTATTAGTTTCGTATGCAAATCCCCTTTAGCATTTCCTCTTTAATAAACCAAGCACGTCAACTCACAACGCGATCCTGTATTGACATATTAAGTCACAACATGACGTCGACACTGGCGTGACAATTTAGCAGCTTGTCCTTTAGGTTCCACTCAATCAAAAATAATGCAAGTCAGGATTTTGGTTTGGACATTACATAGTATCGTCAATAAAGGAAACTTTAAAAAAAAGCCATAGTTTCATTTGAAAATGTATTTTTTATGTCGCGTTCAGGTTTTCTTTATTGATTCCTTTTTTCTTATATCTCTCAATGCATACTTTTTTTTGTTATTTCCCTTTAGTAAATCAATCACAGATGATTGACATCAATATTCCATTATTATTAGAATCCATTAAATGTTATTTACTGATAAAAATGTGAATAGAGTATAAGGTATTTCTTTTTAGTTTTTAATGCTATATAATAATAATAGAAGCCACTTGTCATTTTAGATCTGATGGGATTGAAGTTTGTTTTTTTAAAAAAATCCCAGCGACACGATGCATTTTCAATTTATATTAATGTTAAATAACTTTTAAATTGCAAGAGCTCTTAAATGATAAAGTATTCATTGAAAAATGAATTCATGAAAAGTAAATAAGGTTGTTAGATAACTCGTGTGTTCGTGATACATATATTAATAAAAAAACGTGTTTTCTTTTTGTGATCTCTTCTCAAAATTTTCATTCAATTCGATGCATTAAATTTAAACTATTCGGGCAGTTTTATATCTATTTTGCTTCCACAGCTATCATTACATTCGAAATAATCTATATGTATTAAGGGGAAAAAATGACTCAACTCATTCATCACGATATCTCCAGAATTATTAAACCTACATACTGGGAATTTAGTAGGCATGTTTCTCTCATGAAGTAGAGATCCGTTAAGAAGGGATATTGCAAAAATCGACCCGCAAGAGGCGTAGCAAGGGCTTAAGGGGCGTTATAGATAAATATTCCTGCTTTTCAATTATTGAACCACAACAAACTTGAAATTTGGTAGATGCGTTTCCTTCATAGAATAGAGGTCCGTTATAAAAGGATGTTTGTGTAAATTGACTCCTAAGGGCATTACGATTGCTTAAAGGAGTGTTATAGATAAATATTCCCACTTTTGAGCTATTAGAACTACAAACTTGAAATTTGGTCGTTCCCTTCGGGGAATAAAGGTCCGTTACAAAAGGAGATTTTTGGGTAAATTGATTCCTAAGGGCCATTGCGATTGCTTAAAAGGTGTTATAGATAAATATCCCACTTTTTAGCTATTAGAACTACAAACTTGGAATTTGGTAGGCAGTTTCCTTCATGGAGTGAGTGAGTGAGAGAATATTAACGTCGCACTGTTTAGCAACACGAGGGCTTTTGGCGACGGTCCGCGTAATTTTGAACCATGGTCAAGTGACGCGGACGACACCTGAGCTGGCACCCCCTCTCCTAACTACCACACCAACGGGAGGACGTTTGAGCTCTCGACAGATTTAACGTGCATCGCGCCCCTACACGGCGGATCTTTAATGGTACTAGAATCGAACTCATGACACGCTAGCCATGATCCGATGCCTAGACCACTCGGCTACCGCGGCCACTTTCCTTCATAGAATAGAGGTCCGTTACTAAAGGAAGTTTGTGTAAATTGACTCCTAAGGGGCATTGCAATTGCGTAAAGGAGTGTTATAGTTAAATATTCCCGTTTAACTATTATTAACGTTCTTTTCGAGGATTGCAAATCCACTATAAAAGGGTTTTTTGCGAAAGTTTACCCTTAAAAGGAATTGTAAAGATTTGAGGAGAGGCGTTATAAATAAAAGAAAAGTTCATGCTTTTGAACTGTTGAATTCACGTACTTGAAATTTGGTAAGTATGTTTCTTTTGATGAATAGAGATCTTCTAAAATGGTTTTTACATAAATCGACTTTTATAGGGGGGAAGTGAGGAGTTACTGGGACGTATAAAAAAACATCCCTGTTTTGAGCACCTACTGTAAGGAAATTTGGTATGCAGTTTTTTGTTGTTGTTGAATTGAAATCCACTACGAAAGAGTTTCGGAGAAATCATTTCTCAAAAGGGGTTACGTGTCTTATCGATAAAAAAAATTCATTTTTTTCAACAATTAAATTTAGATTTTAATTCTTTAAATTTGGCATGCATGTTTGTTATGTTCATTGGAAATTGATTGTTTGATTTTATGGCACAAGAGCCAAATTAGGCTAAACTGCCTGTTCATTAGAGATCAACTAAAAATGGGTTTTGAGGAAATCTCCTTTCGGAGAAGGAGTTGTGGGAGCATAAAACATAATTCTACTTCAATTTTCGAAATTCAAATATCTTTTTTTTAATCAAGAGGTGAGAGTTATAAGAATGTTTGTCAATGCATTCGAACAGGTAAACAGTATATGAGGATCGGAACTTTAATAGTGGCAACAATTTATTTACATGGAATACAAAAGAGATTCATGTCACCATGTTTCACAGAGTTTCAATATAGTCGCCAGCATTATGTATAGCCCGTTTCCAATGATAAGGAAGTTGCAGAATACCTGTAGCAGCGCCTATTCTGTTGATAGTTTAAATGGACCGCTCTACTGCCGCAAGAATCTCTGGAACAGTTTTGAAGCGAATACCATGAAGTTGTTCCTTCATCTTAGGAATTAAGTCACAAGGACTTAGATCTGGGGATTGATCACTGTCCATTCGTGCGCAAGTTATTAGTTTAGAAATAACTTATTAATCATAAGAAAAATCAGTTTTAATTTAAATCCGATAAAAATTTTGAAAGATTTGAAGATACTTGCTACTTAAAATAATGCATAATGACATAACTCTATATTAGTACAAAGATATTAATCTTATTCATAAAGTAATACATTTATTTGTACATAGATAAAAATTACAGTACTTTTCTTTTCACCCTGACAAGCGAAAGTAGCTCATAATTAATTGCTGAGATGCACGAGGAATGATAAAAAAAAGGTTACAAGTCGAATTAAGAAATATTTATTAACAATAGACAGAAAATACAAAAGGGAATTAAGAGTAATACGTGCCTATCACATTTCGACATAATCACTAAATCTATTTAGACATTTATCAGAATGCAGAACCAACTTGCTTAACCATCTTGGCAGAAATCAGGTCCCTGTTCACAATGAGCCAGGTCTTGGAAGATGTTTTCACAGCACTGTCTTGGAATATCTCTGCACATACGCTGTACGCTACCATAGCTCAGTCCCAGCTCTGACGAGATATCAACCCGTCGATAATTTTGAATCATTTCTTCAATTCATGCCGTGTTGATTTCTGTCGTTGAAGAACTTGGCCGGTCGCTCCCTGCCATATTGTGGTTTTCGACATCCTGTCTGCCTGATTGAAAAGAGTGACTCCATTTCGCTACATGTTATTAGCTCCTTCTGCTCTGCTCTCTCAGATGCAGACACAATCTTTGCCCATAAAAATCGAATCACGGCTCGCACTTCCAAACGATATCAATTTCCTAGGCTCTTGCCACTTCAATCGTGTTGAACCGTCTGGGAACTTTCACTACCTACCCGCAAACCAGCTGAACGACAAGTAGCACCATTTGTCCCCACTCTGGGGAAATAAAGTTTCTTCACAATATATAATTTTCAAATGCTGCGGCTTGTAACCTTTTTTTCTGATCACCACTTGAAGCTGTTGCACTGGAACTGGATGATTTCCAAAGCAAAATCCAGAATTTTAATTTACGTCTCACTAAGGAGCAACACAAAGGCTATTAGCGACTGACCTCGCAATTTTGAACCAAAGTCAAATGGCGAGGATGACACTCGTGCTGGCACCGCTGTCTTCAAACTTCAGCACCAAGCCAACAAGAGGACTTTGAGACATGGCAGGCCTAATCAACCGCGCATCAACCTCTCTCACAGTGAGTCTTCAGTTGCATCCGTACTTGAAAGCGCGTGACTCGACAATGCCAGCCACGATTTCGAAACCATGAACTACCCCGATCACAATAAACAAATAAATGATAGCAGTAAATGAAATATTTTCAAAGCAAAAGAATGGAGATAAACTCCTTTCTATCGGTATTTGTTATAAATATAATAACACATTTTACAAGGGGTGATCAAATGAAAAGGTACGAAACGACATAAAAATGAAACAGTTAAATATTTGCATATTCCGCCAAGGGAGAATGTAGCGAGACATCTCGGGATGCCATTGGAGACTCTGACTGGGATCGGATCATGCGCGGGTGCCCGCATGCGCAGGAGAGACCAAAGGCTCTTATAAAAAGCGGCGTCCAAATGATGCGAGCACAGAATTACTCGAGCACAGAAAAAGCATTAACTCCGATGTGTACTGTGAGACACTCCGACGCCTACGCAGGTCCATCAAGAACAAAAGACCGGGGCTGCTCACGGAGCGTGTGGTTCTGCTCCATGATAACGCGCGTCCACACGTCTCCAGAGTCACACAAATGGAACTGGACAAGTTCCAATGGGAGACGTTGGACCATCCGTCCTACAGTCCGGACATGTCACCCTGCGATTTCCATGTGTTTGGTACACTGAAGAAACACCTGAAAGGGAAGCGCTTAAACTCGGACGACGTACTCAAGGACACTGTGAAGGACTGGGTCTCGTCACAGCCACAGGAATTCTGGGAACAAGGAATCCTGCGGCTTGTTCATCAGTGGGATCGTTGTGCTCAGGCCTATGGTGTATATTTTGAATACAGTCTATATTTGTACCCACCGTGTCGTTTCGTACCTTTTCATTTGATCACCCCTTGTATATTCTTTCCTAATCATTAATTTTAAGCACTTTAGTGGAGCTTTCTTATAAGTAGTGATTCATTATATTACTAATACTAGACGTTACCCACCCACTTCGCTCGGTTTTTCATGATGTTGTATGAATATATATACTGCTTATGTATACAAATTACTGATCTAGCTTTAAGCGTTCGATTGTATTGAAAACATTCTTATAACTCTCACATCGTGATTTAAAAAGGACAAGCTACAAAATAATAATTTCTTCCAATTTCTTAAAATTGAAGTAGAATTGTCACCCGTAGTCCCCTCCACACAACAACAACAAAAACAAAAACATGCTTGCCAAATTTCAAGTCTAAATCTAATAGTTCAACAACGGAACATTTTTTATCAACAAACCCCGTAACCCCCTTTGAGAGTTGATTTCCGTAAGACTTGTTGGCAGCGGATTTCGCTTTATCAAAAGAAACATGCCTATCAAATTTCATTGCTGTAGGTCTAGTAGTTCGAAAACGAGAATTACGTCCCAATAATTCTCAGTTCCCCCATAGAACTAGATTTCCGTAAAATCTGTTCTTATTTGGATCTCCACTTTATGAAAGGAACATGCCTACCACAAGTTTCCAGTTTGTAGGTAAGTCAGAAACGGGAATATTTATATGTAATTCCTCTTAAGCCCTCGCAACTTCCCTCGGGGACTGATTTTCGAAAAACCCTTTCGTAACGGATCTCTAAGTCATGAAAAGAACATACCTCCCAAATTTCAATTCTGTAGGTCTAATAGTTGAGAAACGGGAGTATTTATCAATAAAGTCCCTTAAACCCTCGCAACACCCCTTGGGGGTTGATTTTAGCAAAACCGCTTCTGTAATATATCTCTACTTCAGTGAAAGAACATACCTACCAACTTAAAAAATTTCAGGTCTAACAGCCCAGAAATGGGAATATTTATCAAAATTTTGCGCCCTTAAGCCTTTACAACGCCTCTTGGGGATCGATTTTCGCAAAACCCGTTCTTAGCAGATTTCTATATGAAAGAAATATTCCTGCCAAATTTCAAATCTGTACGTTTAATAGTCTCGGAGATATCGGGATGAGTGAGTCCCTTTTCTCCTTTCTATTTATAAATAATGAATACATCACAATAATTAAAACTAGATAAAATTAGAAAAAAAAATTTATTTCTAATACATATGATTGTATAAATTTTTTTAATCAAATCTTAATATACCACGAAAAATATTTGATACTCACTCTTTATACTTACATTTAGGAAAATTGGGCCGGAACTGGAGACGATTAAAATAGTACTGTAAGAATCTCTTTCTATTATACGATTAAAATATGAATTGAAACTTATTTGTACTTAATTCGAATTTAATTATTAAAATATTGAAAATGAACAAAAAAAAGCACACGCACAGTTTTGTTTTTTGATTTCTGAAGAACTGCAAAATTCATATGGAATAATATCAGAAAGGAAAGAGAGCATATACATTATAGGAAATTTTGATCAGTAATATTCGTTAGATCTGCATATTTCTGATACATAATAATGATAAAGTTGGTATTAAATGTTATTAATTATACAAATTTCATCGCAATAAAGATGTGAAGAAAATATATTTAGAAACTGAAAAAGTTACTTATATAGTTTATTCGTATTCATTAAATCTGTTATCAAAACAGAACTTTAATAAAATTTCCGTGAAAAAATTATAATGCTTCTTGGATGGGAAAAGTATATGATTGCAATACGCGGAAAATTGAGAGCATATTTTATTTCAACTGATTCAAAAAATTCCTTTAGTTTTCATCATGAAATAAATTCAAAGATTTAGAAGCAAATGAAATCCAGAAAAATGGCAAGTAGATTGAAATATATGTTAAAATGTACGAAGGAGTATCGTAAAGTTCAAATCTTACTTTAAAAAATCGAGATAGAAACTTAATTTTTATTTGTCATGTATGCTTAGGATTTCTTTACAAAGTCACAATCTAGAGTTATATCCCAGGGTTTCTTGGCCTTCCGAATGCTGTCATTGTAGGACTCGGCAAATTATATTGAAAACCATTGCTCAACCTTTTGAATATCTTCATTTGTGTAGTCAAACTCTTAGCCTACAATGCTTTTTTACAGTTCTGAGAATTAGTGTCATGAGTTTGGGATGATATCTCAAGAATAGATTAAGTGGCTAAGTTTCAAAGCTACATCGCTTGGAATCCTCAACAGTCTCTAAAAATGAGTGAGGAGGTGCATTATTGGCAAAAAGACGTGCAGCTCTCTCGCTGTTTTTTGATCAGAGCATATGCAATTGACTCAGTAATAGACACAAATGATGGCTTGACCATTCACCAGTTAGTTTGTTAAAGTTCCTTCACGATATTCTCAAAAAACAGAGAGGCATGACCAGAGAAAAAGACTCATGATCTTTCCTACAGAGTTTTACCACTAGTCTTCTTGGAGCGGGAAGGAGGTATTTACTGTCCTTCCACAGCTTATTAATCAATTTCTTCTCTGAATCACGTTGATAGATCCATAGTTATCAGGTGACCAAAAAAATCTCTTCGTCTTCTTCAAAAGATTTAATATCTCTTTCAACAAATCACGCCGTAATTACGTTTGAAAAGAAATCAGTAACATAGAACCCAACTTGCGTGCTCAGAAACTTTAACATTTTTTCACACACTGCCCTAGTTAATATCTTATTTATAATCATTTGGATGATTGCACTTTTTTCTAAAAAGAAAGAGTGTTCCACTTTCTTCACTAAGGCAGCATGGTCCGGGAGTGATGATCTTCCACTTCTTGGATTTTCTGTGAAAGATATGAGGCCAGTTTGACAGTTCTTTTTTCCCCTTACAACAGTGTCATATAACTGGCAATTATTTCTATGTACATCCTTCTTTTAATCTTAGATTTTCTGAATGCTGTAACCTTTCAAATGAAGGAACTTGGTAACGATGCGAACCGCTATCCTTCTCCTTACTCCAAGTTGCTTCAATCTACGGATTCCTGAAACAAACAAATCAACATTAATAGAGAGAGTTACATCATTATCATCGATCAATTATGCTACAGAAAAAGATGTTGCTAATTCATAATACAAATGCTGTCATCGTTATTATTATTGTTTGGGAGCATACACGGGAAAACGTTTTCAACTATTGTCTGCTTAAGCGACGTTTTCTGATTTGAAAAAATTGTTCGACTGTATAATACATAAGTACCGAATCAAGTAATATGAGGATAAATATTTCCAGATACTTCGTTATTTCTTAAGAATTATTAAATGTTACGATACACTACTACGTGCCTTCGAATAAACCAAATATAAATTATAATTCTTTTAATTCCTTGGTGTATCAGAAAATTGTAAAATTTTGTGCAATTCAAAATACTATATATTTTAACTGCAAACGATTAAGCTATTTTTCTTATTTTGATCGCATAATTCAATCCGCTACAATGGCAACCACTTCCAATTTAAAGTTATTACATTGAGATCTACATCAAGTGATCTTTACCTAGTATTTAAATTTTCCCAGACTTTGATAAAAAGGCCTGACGGGGAAAGTGTTTGAATCTTTTTTTGCTAATATTGTAACACAGTGAGATTTTATATGATTGAAATAAATAATTCTAGATAAATGATTAAAAGAAATTTAAAGTAATGGAAGTTCACTGCAGTAATTATCAAAATTTTTATACAAAAGAATACCAAAAGATAAGCCAAATTAAGAAAGGAACAATTTGAAATTCTCGAGATAAAAGTGATGGTTTTCATAATGAATTTAAAATTCTGAATAATCTTACTTTATTTCAATCCCTTCATAAATAACCTTCTAAATTGAAATAATACATCAATTGATGTTTTAAAATAATAATTTGTTTGTGTCAGTTTCATTCAAAAGCAATTATTTCTAAATGAAATCTTTGATTGCCATGAAATATTTTTGAAATGCACGTTCATAATTGGTACAAGCAAGCATGAATAGTGAACAGTTATACTCTTTTATGTAATCTTTTTTTCATTTATTGTTGTCATAGAAGTGTTTCACAGATTGCAAACATTGTTAAAAGCTTCAGCTATTTAATCGAAATGTTTTAAGCGTTGCTATTTGTAACTCTTCCATTTACATTTTTAAAAAGTCTTTTATTCAGAGTGACGCATTAGCCAATTTGTTTATTTCATTACCCTCTTTCTTTTTTGCGTAGCAACAGAATAGCAGATTTTTTGCTATATCAAAGCTCTTTTTTTGTTCAGATTTAAAACTATCCGAACAAGGATTTTTTTTATTAGTTCAACAGCTACGATTGGGGCAAAATGTTGATTTAAATTTCTCCATTTACAATATGTAGTGAACAATGAAATTACATACTTAATTTTGAAGCATTAAATACGAAAAAAAGATGGAGTTTAGAAAGAAGTTAGTATTTTTTGTTATATTCTAAGAAGTGTCTTTCGTTTTATAGATTATCACAGTTATTCCTACGATAACTGATACATAGATATTTTCATTTTTTTAATAATAATTTGCGAAAAAAAGAAAATAAAGTAGTTTTAATAAGTGTGATCGTTTGTTTTTATTATATTTAGAATGTAATGGTCTAAACTTTGAAAAAAAGTTCTAATGAACCAAAATATGGTATACTTAGTTTCTAAGTTCATTGTTAAAGGAAATGCTTATATTCTTTAAATTTATACTCATGCAACTTTAAGAGGATGAAATGAATCGTATGAGTTTTTAGCAGTTTTAGATTTAAAAAAATTATCACACTTTTTCACGTCTTAGCGAAGTGTTTTTGAATGAAGCCTAAAATCGAGAATACGATACAATTCAGAAAATATTTTTACGGTAAGAAAATCGCTTGAAGATAAAAAAAATTTGTGTGTACTGACTTTGTTATTCTTTAGAAAATGAGGTATTTCAGAATACTACTCATTTGTTTATGATTCAATATTTTTTTTCCTAGTGAAAATTTTGTTCCATGTTTTGTCTTTCGTGCTGAAATACTAAATAAGTTTTGAATGTAATCTCCAAGTGAAAAAAGTGCATGATTTGGAATGTTCTTAAATATTATGACCAGTATATATAATAAAAATGATTTGCGTTCATAAATCACGAATTTATATGAAAATTAGAGCAATTTTCTGCCTGAAAATATGTTCGAAGTTTTATCTCACAAAATGTAATGGTTAATAAGTTTTGAATTTTACATATCCAAGCAAAAAGAAATGCATATTTTAGAATGTTTTTAAATATTAAAAGACCAGCGTATAATAAACAAACTTACATCACGAGTTTATATGAAAATTCAAACAGTTTTCTGCCCGAAAATGTGTTGCAAGTTTTGTCTCCTGCACTGTAATGCTTAATAAGTTTCGAATTTTATATGTCCAAATGAAAAGAATGCATACTTTTGGAATGCTCTTAAATATTAGACCAGTATATAGAAAAAAAAATGTTTGTATTCAAACATCACGAATTTATATAAAAATTCAAACAATTTTCTGCCTGAAAGTATGCCTCAAGTTTAAGATTGTACTCTTTTAAATTAAACAAATACAGCCGTAATATGGAGGGGGGGGGGATTTCTTTCTTCTCAGAATTTTTAGGCCTCTTAAAATGTTTATCAACTATTTTCTATCTGGAAGTAGACTCCAAGCTCTCGTTAACAAGCAAGATTCCTTGACGATGGTAAAAATAGTGTAGCATTAATAATGCTATAGCTGTACAGCCAAGTTTTTAATTTTATGCTAATATTCATAAACATTTTGCATGTACCACGAATATTTTTTAAGAATCAAATATCACGTCATTGTCGGAAACAAAGTGAAACTCGATAAAAAAACAGATGTTTTGGCACTAGAAATGAATGTACTTTGCGACAATACTCATCATTTTCCAACAAGCTTATCAATCATTGTTTTTCTCACACCAACACTTGCGAATTATTCTAAGATAAAATGATTATTACCTTATGAATAGCGTGGGCGTGTACAAGTGTAATATTGATTTCCCGACTTGTTTATAATCAATATTGCTATGGATGTTGCAAATCAACAAGACTTTTTCTTCGATGTTTTCTATTCAGAAGTTGAACGTCACACATGCAAATTTATCCAATTTCTAGGATTCGAATGAAATAGAATATCACCGTCTTTAATGCTTAAATTATTTAGTGTTTCGAACAAAATGGTTTCTTAAATCGCGTGTCGGTAAAAATTCAGAACTTTTTTTCCCCTTCCGGGTTTTGAAACAGTGATGTTTCAATAAATAAACCCATATTCTTTTCTTCAAGATATATAGTGAGAATATAGCCATTTTTCTCTGTACTTACTATCACGCATAAGTTTTTAGAGCAATAGAAGTGTTCATCAGCATTAAACACGATTTTAGAATTAAATAGGTAATTATTTAAAACAATTTAGAATGCTTTTGGAACTTATTTTAAACGAGTTGCTCGCAAACATTGTCATTAATGCACTCTTTACCTTACATTTTTAATACACTATTAAAATGTGATGAATTTACTGTCTTTTTTTTTCTGCTATAAAAACCTACGCTTATAGTTCAGATATTTCGAATCCGACAAGATTTTCGATTCACATGGGGAGTCGTAGTTAATTGACTAATTTTTAAAAAGGGAAATCCTTTAAACTGAGTTCTAAAATCCGTTATTTGAAAACGTTTACGTTTCACTATTGTGAAGTCACTTGAATATATTTACTGGCGGTAACACTGATTTGATATTTTTTCCTTCAATGGAAAGTGTACATGTCTGAATTTGTATTCGCTCGAAATTATCGTGGTTTCATTTACATGCTAATAATCTTTTGCGAAAAAAAGGGGGAAGTAAGTACAGTTAATTCCAGTGTTGATATCTTAACTGCAAATGAAACTGCCGTTCTAATGCAGATCTTTCGTATTCTTTGCCATGTTTTATAAAGCGAGATATTAAATATTTCACACATTTATTATTTTCTTTATTTTAATTTTTTGCTCTGTATTTTAAAAGATAGATATGTTATTTTACTTCTATATTATCTATGGGGGTATTCTTTGTTTCTCATTTTGTTTGCAGTTGTCTTGTAATCCTCCATTGGAAATTTAAAAAACATTATCTATGGATCTACTCCCGTTGTTTTTGAAGAATTCTCATGTAAATTTTTTAAAATATTTTTCAAGAGTAATTTTTCATTGTAAATTACTCTTTCGAAAACATTCATTAAAAATCATCTTTTCGTCAAAAATGCTTACATATTCCCTGACGCAACGTACCATATTTTGAGAGCTACTGTTTAAGTTCAAACCATTTGTGTCATTATAGGAGTATGAAAATATAGTATGATCTCTCCTGTTCAACACATGATATAAAAAATTCTAATATGCGATTTTTTAAAAAAATATTTTTTTTTTACTTTAGAAGGGATTTGAAGCTGGTTCTTTTAAGCCATGCGCATACTTCTATAAATGGACTTCATTTTAATTTCATTTTTTGAATATTTGAGTTAAATAAGTAGATGAATACGTGGAACAATAATATTGGTTAATATATTTATATAAGTGGTTAAATTGCTTTTAGTATAATTAAGAAGCATGCACATAACGATATTTGTGACAGATATTTTTACCGCACATTTCAGATTTTATTTTTATTTTGTTTCCTTTTTAAATGTCATTCAAATTTTATTTTTGAAGTCATCTTCTCGTTTTAATAATTTGCTTTAACCATCAATACTGACAATTATTGGAAACTCTTTATTATTTTTTATTTCTGCTCTTAACATTTTTATGTCTTATTAATTTGATGAATTTTAATGCTTAATAAGTAATTTTCTTATATATATTGTATCATCATTCATATTTCAAGAATATTGTCGGTTAAAGTGTTAAGAATATGCTATTATAAAACGTTTCAATCTTCCTAAAGCAAACATTCTATTTGATTCTATTCGATAAATATATGTATATATATTTTTACAGATGATTTTGACTTGGATAAGAAATCATATAACACCAGATCCTGTGCACTGGCTTACCTTTTCACGGCTTGGTATTTTTGGTAAGTAATTAGTTTTTACTTTTTCGTATTAACTTTTTTAATATTGAAGAACAGTTTATTCTATATGTCCCAAATACAATTCAAATTTAATCTTCTGAAAAATATATGTGCTAAGTGTAATAAATGAACTTAATCAGGTTAAAATGATTCATTAGATACGGTTATTAAAGTTATTACACGGAATAAATGAATTTATTTAATGTAAGGAAGGGATCTCATTGATCATGCAAAATCAATTCGCCTTGGGCCTTTGCATTTACTTTCAATCCATGGTGTGCATCTTCCTAAGGACTCTTGGTAAATCCAAAAGGAGAACATATATGAGAGAACTAGAAGTATTTTTTTGAAAGACAGAACTTAAATAACTTGAAAATGGGATAAACTTTAATCATCACGAACATATTCTTTTCATATGCCCTGCTTATTTTAATGTTTGCCATGCCAAAAGGTATATAGATGTTTGTTCTCCCCTTCTTATTTTTCCTGCAAATAAAAAAATAATATTCGGAAGTAACATTTTGTTTCAATCGAAAATTATATCTCAGTAAGCTGAAAGTAAATAAAACAATTCTTTTTTTTTTGAAACTCTAGGTAGATTTTTTGTGTGCCGACAAGTATAACACAAGGTTTACAAACGTAAGTCAATACTCAATCAATAGTTGTAGGAAGTTTCAAGTACAGGGATACAGGTGCAAATGGGAATCAAAATGGAAAAGAAACAAGAATGGATGCAAATACAATAAATACAGAACAAAATACAAGATTGTTCACATGCAAAAATGGAGACATTCATTAATTAAAATTATACAATGGAAACACATGTATGATCATAATAAGATTTTCAAAATACAAATACATAAAGCATTCAAACACACAAATAAGTATATACATATACACGCAAACATATACATAAACTTGCAAATACGCACATATACATACACGTACAGTAAATGCTAGCAAACACAAAAAATTACAATCTAAATAATACGAAATAAATGCTATTAATACATGCACAAAACGATGTAAATGAAGAATTGCTCTGAACGAAGGCAGAGAAAAGAGGAGGCCCCGCTATATTGTTCTTTGTAGACAATTCATGAGTATACGTCTTTCGGAAGTGAATTTAGTTTCAAGCAAGTATCAGATGTTTGACATCATGGACTGTGTTATTGGAGCAAGAAAACTGGTCACAGTAGGCGACAAATTAAAGCGTTTCAAATAGGCTTTAAAGTTTCCATGCCCAGTTAGAAACTGGGTAAGTATAAAATTAGGATGAAAGTGATTAGCCTTTAAACGTCTCTGAATAGAAGGAACAAATTCCTTGGTGAAGAGTGCGCATTATTTGAAATTGATATAAATTATTCCACTCAGAAATAAGTTTTTCCTGAAAAATATTTTTATAATATGATTTCAGAATACTCATAGGAATCAAATTGCTTAATTTTGTTGCTTCCTTTGCAAACCAGTCAGCCCCTTTTTAGTTTATGCATTCTTTACATTATGTGATATACATTAGCCGTACACCTTAATTGTTTTCCTTAATGTATTGCAATTTTGAATTATATTATTAATTTTATTTTGCTTGTTATTTCTTGGTGAAACCAAAATGGATAAGACGGGAAACTTGAAGCATTTAAAACTGTAAGATAAACTGCAATTAATAATTGCTAATAATGCTCTAATTGTTAATTGTTGCTTTTAATGCTATTGCCTATTCAACGTTTTAAAATTAAAAGCTGATGAACTATAACTACTTAACTAATCTCAAAAGAAGGAATATCTTTCTAATTCATATATGTTTTTATGTTTTATTAATTTATAAATATTAACAAAACTCACAAATCTGTATATTACAATTCTCGACAAGTTAAAATGTCTTATTTTGAGTAAAATCAAATATGCAAATTTAATTTAATTTTGCTCACAATTTTTTTTTAAAAGAATGCTTTTTGAACGTCAACTTTTTTTTTTAGATTTGCATTTCCTTGATTGTGGCTATTAAAAAAACTCAATTCTGTGTTGTTTGTGTTAAACTACGAAAACAAAATAAGTCAGAAGAATAGCATAAGAAAACTTATAAATACAATTATTTCATTATTAATTAATTAATTTTTCATTTTCTAAGCTTTGTCTAAATATCTAAGCTCATTTAGTTAATGTACCCTGCACAGGTGATAGATTTAAATTAAAATAGATCCTTCTCTTTTTTTTCAAAAATTTAATTGGGCACTTTGGTCTAAATTTTATTTTGCAGTTAGATAACCAAGGTTTATGTCAACACTAATTTTGTTTTCATAAATTAATTACAAAAGAAGTTGTAGTTAATTTTGGAAAAAGTAGCACAAGAATCCATGAATATTTCCTTATGGTGTAAAAAATCGTAAATAGAAAGAAACATCATAACTCCACATAAATCCTTTGAAAGAAGACAGACAAGACTAACACTGACTGAAAAAGTTGAATCGCAAATATTAAATTAATGAAATCATTCATTTAAGCGATGTATTTAATTTTGATAAAAAGTGATCATAAAAACCTTAAATTTATTCAAAAAATAAAAAGTATGTATTTGATGTTGAACATTTTTAAGAAGGTCCGGCACACGAATTTTCGAAAAATTATCGATTTTCTCTTTTTGATACTTTTTAATAGTTCAAATATTTCTGTTTTAAAATGATATACGATAAGAGGAAATACGGTAATTAGAAGTATTTTTATTTTTTTTTTTAATAAAGGAACTCCTAGAGGCGCATCAAATGAGCTCTACTAAGAGCATCTGTGTTTTCCCTTGCTTAAGTTTCTGATGGGCTCAAATCCATCTGATGTTCAAGTGGAGAAATAAGAGTGTATAGGGAATATCCAAAAGTTTATGGGTAAACGTCTTTTGTTCAAATGAGTCAGTTAATAACACCATATGTGGTCAGTGATTCCAAAATTTACATTTGTGGAATTAAAAACGCTAAAATTTGAGACTCATATTGAGCAGTTCAATATGAGTCATGTAGCAAAATTAATAATCTTAAAACATTATAATATTGAACCAAGTTATAACTGTATGTCATGCTTCAAAAATTAGATGCCCGTAGGATTCGTATAGGAGAACGAAAGCATCTTGAGACCCGTAAAAAAGGGTAAATTGTTAAAAATAATGAAAAAAAAAGAAAATCAGAAGAGCCTTTTGTAGGAGCAAAGGGTAAAGAAAATGCTTCATATGCTTCTGGAAAGTACTAAAAAAAGTAAATGCTCAAAAATTACAAATCTGTACTTTGAAGCCTGTTTTCTCAAAATGTAATATTTTTTACTTTATTTACCTTTTTCTCAAAAACTACTTATTATATAATACTCAAACTTTCAGTGAGCATACTTTTAATATGTTTACACGTTTTAATGGAGGAAAAATTAGATGTATCTACCAAACCTTTTTAGATAAGACTTTTTTTAAACTAAATTTTAGGGGGGGGGGATTGGACATTTTTTGAAAGAATTATAATTATTATAATTTTAAACAAAAAAAACCTTCGTTAAAGTGTTATTTATAGTACACATAACCTTCTGTAAAAATTTAATCCATGAGAAGTAAGTAATTTCTGAGAAATAGGTACATAAATTTAAGAAATTTAACATGGGCTTCTCTGGACGTGTCGGACCCCCTTAACAATTTATATACAAACATAGCTTAATACACTTTAAGTTGAAAAATTGTAGGCGATGCCACGGAGATATTCTTCAAATTAGTAGTCCTTAATTTGATTTTTCGTCTCGACCATAATTCTCTATTTTTGTTGAAAATAACTAAGTATTCTTTTTTTTATTACTTCTTGTCAGTTTTTTTTTACTTTAACGTTTAAAAAAATTTACAAATATTTGAAGGATTCACTTCAGCATGGCAATTAATCAGTTAACTTTTTTTTATTACGTCGAGGAATAGGCACTATAGGCAGCCCAATATAAACCAGTATAATATATAGGCCTGCGAGCAGCCCAATATAAACCAGTCTTTGCAGTAAAGCTGTCAGAAGAAAAGTTAAAACATCTGTGTTGGCCAGAGAAGCACAAACTGTCAGGCGAATAAAATTTATAGCCTCTCCTCCAAGACACAGAGGGCAACCTGGAATGTCTTTCACACCAATTCGGTGTAAGTGTTGCTGAAGAAAGTCATGACCAGTCAAAGTTCTAAGAACAGCAAAAAAAAACTTGTCTAGGAAGACCCATTGAGACTAGGCTATGGAGCAGGGTCTCCTAGATCTTTCCCCTAGCATCATCCTCTTAAATTCTGCGAATGTATTTTCCCGCTGAAAATACATTCGCTGTATTCATCAGTTAACCATGGTACCTCTTTCTGAGGGCACGAAACTATGCGTGTCACGGAAATCGAGGAATTCCGAGTATACTCGTGAATCACAGATTAAGTATCGCTGTTAAAATATTGGATCAAAAAGATGGGTTTATTTTATAAAATAGCCAATTTTATTTCTAATACTTGTTTATTTGGTTAACATAAACATATATTACATACATATGACTCGAAAGACGCAAGAAAAAATTAAATTAGTATAAAGAGAAGAATTTAAACGTTATTTTTCCTATGCCTGACCATACCTAATTGAACCCTATCATAAATCAACTCTCCGACTTTTGCCTTTGCCCCTTTTAGGCTAACTTCTAAAAAAACATCATAATCGCTAATAAATAAATTTGTTAGGTGAACTTATACGCTGTTTCAACCGGTGCATACGGGAACGTATGAGTTCATCTTAAATTTTTCATATTTTTTACTTATTTGTTTTACTCCGACCTGACCTCAGAATAGTCTAAACATCTTGAAATTTGGGAATATGTTTTGTTTCTCTCAAAAATTACAATTAAAATAGCCAATGGTCACTACTCTCGTCTTGATACAAAATCCTACAATTTCTTCCCGGGAAGTATACTGTTCAATCACTTTTAACTGGTTAAAACAATTATGCCACCTTTTGATGCTGTTTTTTGTTTCTGGCAAGCAATACATCATACTTTGGTGTTGTTTTAATATTCCATGTGATATTTGGTTGTTTTTCACCTATTTTTCCGACATGATCTTCCTATCCAATTATCTTCGAAGTAATTAGTTTTATAAATTAGTTTCTTTTTTTTTATTTTGTGAAGTTATAGAGTTGCTATAATATCCATGATCTATTGAAATCTTAAAATTTTTTAATAACTTGTAATTTTCAATGCAAAAGTATTGTCTGGCGACTATTTGTGCTAAATTGCCATCATTACTTTCGTCATAATCGTGCTAAATTGTCATGCTCTGAATTGTATCGTACTGAATTTTCTCGTGATGAATTGTCTGACATCAATTATTAACAACTAATGTTTCATATATTTTACCAAACAAGAAAAAAAGCAGCTGTTTCATCCCCTGTTTATAAGAAACCCGTTTCAAACCTTTCAACTGATCAAGTAATGAACTTATATATTATTTTATTTGTGGGGGATCAGTAGTCGGTGTCAGGGGGGCGAAATTAGTAGAAACAGTTGCTACTCCTAGCAGATAAAAACCGTACCTTACCTGGTTAGGCAGAGAGTCAAACTGGGCTTGAATGACATAAATAGGCAACACATACCATGCTGCTTCAAGTCTACGCCACACTTTATCAACATATTAATTAGTTAAAGAGGGGAAGCGGACCAGTCTCTCAGAAACCCATGACAGATATTTTTAAGGGTGGCAGATCTAGAGATTGTGCAGCCCAGGGTAACATGACGTACAGCTCGTGGTCTTCCATTATCTTGTTGGAAGATGGCGTTTGGCAGACCTCGAAGATAGGACACAACCACTGGAAGTAAGATGTCAGAAATGTACCGATCTGTATTCAAATCACCGTCAATTTGAACTAGATATGGACGCGTCGTATGTTCAATGGCTGCTCAAACCATCACACCAGGTTCAAGGAATGCAGGTAGGTAACGGGTGGTCTCATTGAAGCCTCAAGGCACATATATGGCTATAAAAATACTTCACGTAGAACTGGGACTCGCGTCTAAAAAGACAATATTGTGCCACTCCTGCATCCAACTTTGTTGTTCGGTGCACCAGAGTCGCCGTCTATCTCTACGCTGCATAGCGAAGGGAAGTATAAGTAATGGTCGCCATACTGACAGTCTACTGTGCTGTAAACGTCATCGCCCCGTACGATCGGATACTGGGAGTGCTGCAAACGGGCCCGTTTCCTGGCTAACGGTCCTTGAGGTGGTTGTACGATTTTGCAGGGCCCACCTCATGATATATCTGTCCTCTCCAGCATTAGTCATGGGGTGGCGTGAAGATCCTGCATGCAGTTCAGTATGACCCTCATCAACCAATTGATCGCTTATTTGCATTACAATGGATGGATTTTAATCAGTGAGAAGAGCGATATCACGGAACGATAATCTACACTCTCGATGGGCCTCAATCGAATTTAGACATTTGTTGGTAAGCATTTCTTATTATTCGATGCACAACACGATATTCTGAGCAACCCTACAAAGCGCTTTCCGAAGGAGAAATCTACTACACAACTTTTCTTTTATGCGGTGTTTCAGATGTCGTTTCTCCCTCCTGAGTCATCTAAATGCTCTAAAATAATAATCATTTGCACACATATCCAACCTCTTCTTCCTTTCATTTAATTTTGACATTCTTTAGATTATTCCTTCATGGTGTAGCAATTTTAGTGGCCAGCACAAGGTGTATAATTAAATTAAGGCTTAAGTATTTAGGGTTAAATAATTTAGGGTGCAGTATTTTTAAAAAAGTAGCACTTACTGAAATTATTACTGCGCAAAATAATCCAATAAACTCCTTTGCTTCTTCTTTTTAATAACTTCGCTCAGCATGATGCTGCATAGACTTCGTAGGATAAATTTTTCCACGAAATTCTTCTTTTTACAAGTGTTAAAAAGTTACCAAGATCTTTCAATATATTGGAGCAGTATAAAGATTTATCCTCTTTTCTGGAATGAATTTTTCCCTATAGGGGCTTGCTCATTTAGTTCATTCCCGACAACACATTATGTAATTTTATCGTCGTTTAATATTTAATATTTGGTTAAATTGCCATTCTTCTTTTAACCAATCGCATAATGCTTCCTCATCAGAGTTTTCATATCCACCTATGCCTTGCAAAGTACCGAAGAGTATGCATTATTTTCAAAATAAAAAATAAATAAAAACTCTCATCACTTTCCAGAAATACTTTCCACCACGACTTTTTTTAAATTAACGATCTTATTGATTTCCAATCAGAAGCAATGTAATAAAAATAACACCCAACACTATCAAATTCATCCAAAATGTAAACAAACCATTTTATCTCCCTCTTTTATAAACTAGAGCAGAAAATATTGACGACAAGTTGATTTTAGATTCTGGATCACTCCTTAGTTTATGTGTTCTATTCTGCCTTTTCATTCGTTGGTAATTTACTTAGCTAAAATATTCATCTTATCTCGAAATTTCTTAATATACGTATGATTTTTATTTTTCCTGTTTAAGATTTTGACGATAATTTTCCGGTAAATCTTCTCCAGCGTAACTGAGAGTCTAGCGTAATTAAATCTTCATTGTTTTATCACAATTTACATACGTCTCTACAATTTTTATTAAATTTTGTTTAATAATGATAAAAATGTGTTGCTACTTTTCAACCATGTATTTTTCATATGAAAGAATTTCTAAGTGAATGGAGTGCAAACAAAACTATTTATCTCTTACCTCGTTTTATTTAAATTTTACCTCATTATAAAAGACGGGTATTTGCATCAAATTTCTTAGAAATTCTTATTTATCTACTTATGTTTAAAATGTTCAGAGAAGGTGTCCGCTGAAATCTGTTTTTTGGTGAGAAATATTGAAACAGCAGTCATTTGTAGCTATCTGTCAAGCAAGCAGATCACGTATTTGATTAAAACCTTTGAGATGCATCCAGATATCGTTAATAAGTTATTTATTTTAATTGCAACTGAAACTTCAAGTTGTTTACACTACTAAAAAAATCTGTGGAAAATGCCAAGTCCAAAACCACCTGCTATATCTTCCAACATTTCACATTACACAGAAAACTGTTCCTATTGGAGAAATGACAAATGCCTTCTTAGAGCTTTCAAATGCGCTAGGAAATATATTTTGTACTAAGTCACTTTACTTTCGTGTTATACAGGACTATACAAAAATCTCAAAATTACTTGTAATTCAAGAGATCGAATAGTATTTACAAACCGCACGATTACATCAAGCATGTTTCATTTTCAATACAGTTTTATACAGGATATCTTGATGTAACACGCAATGCAGAAATATATCATTTTTCATATGATAGTTTTGATCAAAGATTATAATGAATCCAGACTTTTCCTGTCATAGTTGCTATTCTTTCGGTTGTTATATAACACATATTTTTCTAAGTACTTTCAAAGTTCAAAGCCCTTCCAGAAATTTAGGAAGAATATCCCATCTCGTTATGATTCAATTTAACGATGAATACAAGAGCATTTCTCCAACAGTTTCAGAATCATCATCTTCTCCGATCATAATACCAAAGGCGCAGTATCTATAGTAATGAAGCAGAAATTAAACTGAGGTTAGTCTTTGACTCTAACTCTGATGTCAGATTTTTAGTGATGTCTTCGACTGTAGAAGTCCCCGTTTTTCGAGGTAAGCAAACAAATTTATGTTCGGACATAAGACATCACAAACATAGAGTATTCAGTGCTTAACAACCCATTGCCCCGTCACTCAGAACTTTGTTACTTTTAACAGTACTGTATACAACTTGTTCTTGTATTTCTTTTCTGGATTCTATTTGTTTTCTTAAAGAATTTTATCTATTTGGTAATTCTTTACAAAGATTTTCTGCTTTTTCTTTTATATTCCGACATTGCTTCGTTATTGGAATTCTTACTCTTAGATGTGGTTACGGGAATACTTCTTACGAATGTTATATTCCTTGACGACTACTACAGCATCATGGCAGATGCGACACATTGGTTTATTCTTTATAATCGTAAAAAAGCATTTTCCGTTCCTTTCATCTTCAAAAGGTTTATAACACTCTAATTATGAAATGAAGATTGGACAACTGAAAAATATCTAAATTTCCATTAAAAGTTTAAAAATTAAACTAGATAACCATGTATATTATAATATAGTAATAATTGATTGTGAAAATGGTAAAATTAAAGTCATGTTGAACAATTAAAGACCTGAGTGTTGGCGTAACGTACACCCCCGCAACCCTCGCATCGCCGGAGAGGCAGGATTCTAAGGGGCCCAAAGCCTGACAAACGCCAGTACGTATTTAACCAATTTATAACATATAAAGGCAAAATCTGGCTTTGTAGGAAGGAGGAGCTAATATTCTCCGTTACGCCACAGTATAACAGTATAGTATTTGTGCTATTTAAGAGATTTTCAAAAAAAAATTTCTTGAATTGCCGAATTCAGTACACATAACATATTTATTAAAAATATTATTAGTTCTGTGAAAGAATTAAACGACTGATTTGGAATCACACACAACTAAAAATTTTAATTCGGATAAGTGACGTAGAATTTCTGAAATGCCATATTATGCCGTCTAAGGATTATAAGGATCAATTTTGTTTAATATGAAGCATACTACAATATTCAAAACAAAGGGTCTTGGATGAAATCAAGACTCGAAACCATAGCTCATTTGGAAGCCCACTAGCTTAACCATAATCCAAATGTAAATTCCAATGCAAACAAATAAATATAGAAATTGCAATAAAACTTTCTAAACCTGATGAGTATTATTGAAGCAGGAGAGTTTATGAAATCCACATGTAGAGAATGGAATCATTTTAATACAATTTAATATTTTCCAATCGAAGAAAACATTTTTATAATGCTGAATTATCTGATGCTTTAAAATCAGTCATTTTCATTTTTACAAAACTTTCTTTTATATATTAGAAAATTACATTTGATGACAGATTTCTGTAACTATACTGAAATAATTTTTTGAAATAATATCGTGGCTTCGATATTTATATAAGGCGTTCGAGACCTGATTCCAGCAAAGGCCTTAACTTATCAGACTCTAATTAAGTCTGGAACCAAAATACCCACTTTTGCACCTCGTGGAGATTACCAAAGAAATTCAAAATTGAAAGATTTTCTATATTTCTAAGCAAAGCCATGTTTACTATCAGTGGAAAAAGGTACAACCCCGCATCGCGGAGGGGAGGGGGCAAAGCCGGATGTTATGATTTTGCAATCCATTGGTAAGATCTGGCTTGGGGCCCAAAACCTGACTTTGCAGGGGGACCCTAATATTCTACCTTACGCCACTGGGGCTGAGGATTGTAAAAGGATTTTTATTTATTTTATAGATTTATAGAGTTTTTTTTTCAGAGAAAGAATAATTAAGCCACAATAAAATATTAAATGTATTAGTATCAAATAATAATGAGCAGACAAATTTATTCCATGGTGGATTTCGCGTGATGTCCTATAATTTGAAAAGTTTTGAAACAACAACGGGGCAATTTGTAACTAGAACACATTAAAATAGCATATTAGGCATCGTTCGATATGTTGATTTGTTAAAAAAGGTTTAATACAATGCCTTGGAAGATCAGTTACACAGACCTTTATATATTTTTATCTTACACATATACTTTACAATCCCGTATTAATGTGTGATGTTCCGTTTGTTAGGATCTCGCTTCTGTGCGTCTGTTTCATGCTGATGACCCTTCTGATGGTGTGCGTCCTCTGCTGTTGCAGAAACAAGAAGAATGATACATCTACTGTTCTCGGAAGAATACTCCTCTCTTTACCACCGACACTCTTCACCAGTAAGGAAAAGTTTAATTTCCACTTATTATTCCACAAAACTTAAACGGTACATATATTAGAATGATTTTCTCCTTTTATCTTTTTCAAATAGCTAAGGTTATTTACTATTAAATTTCAATTAAAATTCATACTCCTCTAAATTTTAAAAGAATTGTGAAGAAAATCTGACTTTTCTAGTTAAAATATGTTTTGTTCATATTTTCTAATTTGTTATCTAATCTTTTGTACTATTTGAAAACAAAATCTTTTTCCAATTATTAAAAACTAAAACCTTTTGGATTTATTTGAAATATTTGGGGATTTTTTGCATACTTTGCATTCACTTATTTTTAAGCTTGTTTTGTATGTGGTGGCGCCATCTATATATAACTAAAACTGCTTAAAATATCCTTTTTTTAAAAAAAATGTTCTATTTTGAAGATAATTAACAAAGCCTCATCACGAGGGGAAAAAAAGATTTTTGATAAATATTTAGACGTATTACGGATAAAATTTATTAAAAAAACTTTTTTACAGATGGCACCATCCATATATAACTACTAAATATTAAGATATCCTTTTTTTTTAAATAAAAAAAGTCTACTTTTAAGATAATTACCATGGCCTCATTACAAAATAAATAAATAAATTTAGAAATATTTAGACATATCATGGATAAAATTTATTAAAAAGATTTTTTGAAAAATAAATATTTGTCTGTCCATTGGTGTATTAAAAACGACAATTTTTGCTTCAAGAAAAAGAAATTATCTTAGAAGGTATTTCTGCAAATTGAAAAGAAAATTACTACTGAAAAAAAAACTGTTTTTCAAATATTTCTTTCTTTATATCGATGATAATATGTTTCTAAATCGATGGTTTTTAGGCATGCCAGTTATGAGGTTAATATAACGTACAAGATTAGCATGTTTTCAAGGTTAGAATGTAATGATTCTGAAAATTAATATTGATTTTGCTTTGGTAGATTTCAATAATTATCTGTTAGAAATTTTGCATAAAACCTTATTAATGGAAATAAATAAAATCGTCTTTTTACTAAAAGATTTCTACTAAATAATGAGAATTTTGCCCCATTCTTACTTTTTTCAATCAATTGGAGAAAAAAAGAAAAATTTTGAATTCTAAATTGCTAAAATATTAGCATATCATTTTTAATACATCTTGCTAATATTGAAGGAAGGAGATACTGTAGTTATACTTAACAACAATTTTAGCACCATAAAATTTTTTAAAAAATAATGAAAAAACACTAGTTTACTAATTTTATGGTATATTACATTGCAGAACTAGTATAATATACGGGACAATATAACATATAATGTGTTCTTACACATAGATTTAATCTTTCAATTATAAGTCTAAAACTATAAGTAAGTTGTTTCAACTGGGGCATATTCTTTATAACGCTAGAGATTTATGTATACTTTTGTTTTTCAAGCATATCATAAAGAAACCTCACATCAAATTTTCTGTATGTTTATATTCTTAACCTTGCTTGACATTATCACATATTTATATAATACTCTAGAAGCTCTTATGCAGTAAAATAGTTTGCTTTGATATTACAGTTCAATAAGTAACTATAACAAATTTCTTAGCTCGTATTTTAGTAAAGTATGTTTTTTTTTTGGTGTTTTATATAAATGTATATTTATTATAAATTTAGAACACTTCTAATAGATTATTCGTTGTCGAAATCTCATTGTGCATTCAAGCGTATTTCCAACAAAAATTTTATCTGATAGTGTAATAAAATATTTTTGTAAGCAATAAATGATTTAACATTTTATTATTAAATTTAAGTTACATCTATGTAACATTTATAATTTAACAATCTGAAATATCCAAGTACACTAGCGTATAATAGAATTTTTCATAATTACCTATAATTAAGTTTTACTTTGTGCAGAAATTGTTCTAAGCATTCTCTTCCAAGATTTAGCATAAAGACAAGAATTTCGATGCAAGTGCATTTTTAATTTTCATTGTAATTGCATATACATGTTATTCAGGACTAGAATTGTTAACTATCTTCCCCAAATCTGATTATAATGAGCGCATTATCTATTTATCACTACTGCCATATAAATTCAATCATCAATTTCAAATTAAAATATAAAATCCGAAATAAGATACACATTATATACAGAAAAAAACTAGATAGATTCAAATTAAACAGAAATTGGTAATAAAATCTGATCTTCGATACAAGTAAGTGTTGTCAGAATATTTAATATTACAGCATTTTTCTTTTAAAAATCCTTCCTTTTTTGTTTTAGTCTTTGATATTAGTTAAGAGACAATCAGCTTTAAGTGCAAAAAATTCTAAATTTTGAGGAAGTAGTTGAAAATTTTAGATAGTAGCTCTTATCTAAGCCAGACTTGTTTTTCAGGTACATAATTCTGAAATTTTAATCCCAATTTAATAACATAATCTGTATTTTGTTCCTTTTTTTCAAGCTCGAGATCCGGACGGAATTATTCAACCAAACGTAATGTTCTACAGCAGACCTCCCACTCGGCAACAACAGACTTCAGCAGCTATTGTAGCAAGGGCGCTACCACCGATGACCGCTAAAGACCGTCTGACCACTCCAATTATGCCCTTGAATCCAGCCTATCAACCGTCTCAACCAGTTACTGTCACCAGCTCGACCTCAACCACCATCATCAATAGCAACGAGCTGACTTTACCACCAGGTTATGTTGTCAACAGAGACGTGAAGTATTGTTGAAACAAAACTGGAATGATGAAGACCTTACATCGTTAACCTTAACGAGCTTTCTATGATAATATTGATTATTTTTGATTAAATATATAACCAGCTATATATATAATTTGTGCAGAACGTAAGAAGTTGTACCGTAGATAGGTATAAAAGGGAAAATGATTATCCCTTTCTGTTCATAAATATACAATATTTTCATAGACAAGTAATCCATCAAGCCCGTAGTTCTAGCAATTGTTAATTTATTTTTCGATTTATTTTTTAACTGTAAATTTTTCTCGGATAATTTTTGTTCATGTTTATGTAATATTAAGTAACACTTATTTTTTTTTATGACATTGGAATATGTAAATGGTCTTTTTTGTTAACGAATTGTATGAGTATACAAATCTGTTCTGTGTTCAAAATATTCTCTTAGGTTATGTTAAACTCTATAAGTTTGTCTTATTAATGTTATAAGTTCTTTTACGCTATTCAATACAGGCAATTCTTGAAAATTTTCGAGTTTCAATATATTTCAATACCACAGACACGGGTTTTATTAACATCTGCACTAAGTGACAAATATGTTTAGGCTAATATGAATGGGATAAATCATTCAATCCCACTTCAAGTAACTTATATGATCCCTGTAAGTATAAAAAAAGGTGGAAAGGATCTTTCTGCGATAAAAATGTAGTTTACTCTAGGCTCATTTCAAACTAATTTATTTCGTGAAAATGTCATTTTCTTATTTGGGAAAATTTGTTATAGGAGGAAAATACACATATACCGTAATATATTTTCTTTCTTTTTTTCCCTTCAGTGAGAATAAAGTTTCTTTCTCCCTTTCTTTCGACAGTACTTCAGTTTACCAATGAACTTTGAAAAAGAAATAAAGAAATCCCGTATTTTCTTGTAAACATTGTTGAGAAAGGGTGTGTGTGTGTTGTGTGTTGTGTGTTGTGTTGTTGTGTGTGTATCCATACAAAATTACGAGAAATTCTTGAGAGGGAGCTTCAGAAGAGGTATTTTAAAATATTGTTACCACACTCGATTTCCAGAGAAATTAAGGATACTTTTTCAAGGGATTTTTGAAGTAAGACTCATATATATGTAACATTTACTAAATAATGCTCTTGAATGAAACATTAAAATCGTAGGAATGAACAAACAGATTGCTACAAGATTGTAACAGTTTCAAATTATTTCCGTTCTTATTTAATAATGGCTCTTGTGAATTCCGATAGGAATATGTAATTATAATAAATGCTTTGTTGCACTGATTTACAAATTTATCAGAGAAATAGATACTTGGAAACATTAATAAATGAATTAATATAAGAAATAAATGACTTTCAACTAAATCATTATGATAAATACTTTCAATTCGGCAAAGCTTTACAGAAATAATCTGTTATTTAGATCAATTTCTAAAGCTATGATTTTTTTTTTCACTGAAAGAAGAGCGATTTCACTAAATCGTGTTTGAATAGATAAAATATATATATTTATTTCTCAATGAATTTTTCTCTTTATTTTTCGCATTGTATAGGAATGCCATTGTTTAAACTCTTTTATTTAAAAAAAAAATTGCTGTGAAAAAATAGTATTATTCTTATGCGGCAAAATCCTTCGAAAGGAACTTAGTAAATTTCTGTTACAGCAGAAATATACTGACATGTATTGAAGCTATTTTCTATAGAGGGAAAGTGGTACTGAGATTTAAAGGAAGGAGTTATTATTTAAATAGATAGAAATATAATTTTATAATAATTTAAAATTTATTTTTACTGCAACTTCTATTTTATGTTTAGTCTCTCTTATGATTTAAAAAAGTCGGTCCATGGATATGAAGCCTTTATTAATATAAAATCTTGAAAACAGCGAACTCATAGAAAACATAAAATCGTTATGCATTTGGAAATATCTCTAAATATTTTTTTTATAATCAACTATTCTCGTGATCACAATGTACAACGAGAATAACAATCATATTAATAATACCAGAAAAACTATCTTTTTGAGAATTGTGTTTAATCAATTGAAGGATTTGCAGATATCACATACTTCAAATTTTACTTTTAAATTATTGAAAATTACTTTTTCATGTTTTCCTGGAAGAAAATTTTTTTTTTTAACATCATGAGAAAACAAAACCTTTTTTTTTTATGTGAATATAAAAGTTATCACACTGCTATAGTTCATTTAAATCGATTAGTTTGTAACAAAAAATGTTAAATTTCTACACACACACACACAAATACACAATATCTTTTGGACAGTTTTGTGTTCAATATTTACAGTAAGTATAAACATATTCTCAAAAAAATAAAAACGTTCTTTTATAATTTAAATTTTTTTAAAAAGTAGTGCATGGCGCTGGACTTAATAATTATACATATTTTGTCAAACATTCATCAGATTCATGAAAAAGGTTTAAAGTTCACCAAGAATGATAATTATGCAACTTATAAAAAAACCAAATTTAATTATAATTAAAAACAAAAAAATGAACTCGCATGTTTAGTAAGAAACATGAGAAAACAGATGAGTGATATTTGGATTTTCTAAAAAGTATTGTAAAGAAAAAGTGCATAAATATACATTAATATTTAACATTCTCATTTTTACTGCATAACGATAGTTTAAATTTATATAATTTATGCTATAAATAATGAAATAGTGGAAGAAAATAAGTTTAGAAAAATTTCAAACATTTTGAGACAGGCTCTTAAGAATTTTATTACAAGTTTATTAGTATAGTTTCAGTGTTGTTCTTATTAATTTTTTTACTATACTTAAAAATGGATGTATGAATGTGAGTCTGATTTTTTTTAGTACAACAGTTCAAATTTCTTTTTTTTAATATACAGTTGTATTCAAAAAGTGTATAGTTATTTCTTTAAATCATTTTTAATACAAAATTATACAAAATGTGTTCATACCTAATAATCTTTACGATTGAGTTTTATTATTTTTCAGTTAACTTTTACAACTTTATCGAAGTACAAATAAAATATAAAAAATTTTAAAACGAAAACTAGCATTATATAGTAATAATTTGTTATTTATTCTAACGAATGTATGCTTAACATAAAGCTTATGTATAATTTATATAACTTTACAAATGTTTCTTATTAATTAATATTTTCTTTATGATATCTTCAGTTTAATTGTAAAATTAGATTAAATAAAACAGTTTTGATTGTAGAAATTGTGTGATATGATATTTCTGCTTATTTTTATTAATTCTTATTAATCTGAACACATATACTATTTGGAAAGAGAGCGAATACGTACGTCATAATTTTTTAGTTTAAATCACAAAATTCACTAACAATAATTGTTAAGTGAAGGATGGAAACATCTCAACACCTAACGGGTGAAAACGCTTGTGACGTGGCTCCGGCCACAGGAGTGGATCTAGACAGCGCTTTTTCACCCTGATAGTTTTTTTTAATACAATGCTAGCGCCATCTGATATATAATATGGAAACTAAAATAATTGAATAGTCCAATACTATTTTTGTATTGCTGTATTAGTCGAATGATTTTTGCTGAAGTTCTTATCGCATTTTATTTACATTTTGGATAGTTTTTACTTTTGATTTCTTGTTATTTTTTGCTTTATTTTATAAATTGTTTCATTATCTTTTTTGTTATTTTAATTAGTTAATTTGTTTTTTATTTTCTGTAATCAACTTTTTTATACTTACTGTTTTCAAAAATGGAGACTGAAATTAATGTACATACCAGAGACTTAATCTGCTCATTTTGTGATCTAGTCTTCACTCGCTCTTTCTGTTTGAAAAGGCATTTAAAAAATGTTCATGCTCACCAACAGTGTGATTTAAATGGAGGGATTATGAAGGAATTCAGTACTTTCAGTGGTATACACTGGTGTGCAAAAATTAAGGACGAGACGGTTTTTTCAATATAACTTTGTACAAAAGCATTCCAAATCAACACATTTAATACCGTAAGATCCCCAATACGTAAGGACATGAGCAACACTTACTAAAAGAGAAATCAGAGGGATAAAAAAAAGCTTTATTGAAAAAGTAGCATGGAGCGCAATGCGACTGAAGGCCGAAACATCCCTGTGATGGGTGTCCAGCAAGAAATATCTGGTCTTTAGTAGGGGATATGATCTCCCCTGACTGCTAGGCAGGTTTCACAGCGTCTGCCCATGCTGAGAATGAGGGTGTCAATGAGTTGTTGAGGCATTGCTGCCCATTCGTCTTGCAGCGCCAATCGAAGCTCCGGAATCGTTACTGGTGGTAAGGTACGAGCTGCCAAGCGTCTGCCTAGAAAATCCCATACATGCTCGATGGGATTGAGATTCGGAGATCGTGCCGGCCAATCCATACGTTCAATATCCTCACTCTCTAAGAGCTGTTCGGCAGCTACTGTGCGATGACATGGTGCATTGTCGTCCATGAAAAGGAACTGCGGACCCATAGCGCCTCTAAAAAGACGCACATATGGAAGAAGAATCTCGTTACAATAACGGGTCCCGTTGACTGAACCTGCGTCGAAGATGTGAAGGTCTGTACGACTACCAAGCATGATGCCTCCCCAAACGAGAACACCGCCACCTCCATACCTGTCCCTTTCAATGATGTTCGAGGGATGATTGCGGCTTCCCCGCTCTCTCCAGATGAGTATGCGTTGAGAATCGCTACTCAGACTGAATCTGCTCTCATCTGTAAAGAGTACTCGTCCCCATTCATTGTCTCTCCAACTCCGGTGTTCCCGGCACCACAGAGAACGCCTTCTCCGATGGGCAGGCGTTAGAGGTACACACCGTACAGGGCGTCGTGCAAACAGACCACCACCGTGCAGTCTTCTGGCCACGGTAAAACGCGATATCGGTCGTCCAGTCGCCTGTGTCGTGTGTCTAGCGATTTTTCCCGCCTGTTTCTTCTGGCCTGTAAGGCAATATACCGGTCATCTGCTGGTGTGGTTCCTCGAGGATGACCACTACTGAACCCCCGGATAGCTGTTCCTGTAGTTTGAAATTGTCTCCAAAGTCGTGAAACGATGCTGTGAGCAATTCCGAACTCTGCAGCCACACTTGTCACACTGCGACCTTCCTCCAACCTCCCAATCATTCGATCTCGGGTAAAAGCATCCAGATGTCGTCTAACAGATTGATTATTCGCCATTTCTCGCTGAAGCAGCAACTCGGTGTGATTTTAACTGCTATACGGTGTGCAATCTCTTTGCCAGAAATACTAATCTTACACCGACAACATGCTTTACTACTCAGACACTCCCCCATTACGCCTACCTGCATATCTGCGCATGTGCTACCGTACATCACCTTACTTAATCTCCTGATTGGTCTTTCTGTCCACTCTGCCTCTTCGTTCAGCTGATATGCTAATTTTTCGACTTCGTCCTTAATTTTTGCACACCAGTGTATATTGTTGCATTTTAAAATTTAGTTTATAAATTTACACTGTAATAGTCTGAATTTTATACATTTATGTATTAATGTTTTCTATTAAAGTTCGCGTAATTTTATATTAATAAATGCAAACCTTCTTTTAATTAACACTGTAGAATTTGTTACATGGAAAGAAGAAGAAGAAAACAAGACCATGTCGAAATATGTTATACAGCGAGGAAGTAAAACACTTAAAAATTTAGACTTAAAAACTTTTAATATTTTATGCTTAAAATTTTTCACGCAAAGCAAAAGTGTAGATATTTTAATGAAAGTTACAAAATCCAATATATTTGACTTTTTCAGTCATATTTATTTTTCATACAATAAATTATTTTTCATTTTCTAAATTAATTGCAGATTAAACTGAGGTTTGGAAGATAATCATAAGATATATTCACAAAAATAAATAATATTTTCGACAACAGATGTATTAAAACAATTTTCAGGGTGTAAAAGCGCTGTCTCGATCCACTCCTCCGGCCACACCCTGTTTTGGAGTGTAACTGTTTGTGTACAGCCAACCTTTTTGGGAAGAGTGCCACAATCTGATAAAAAAAAATTTACGCGTGCCACTTCCAACATTTCCACCAAACTAAAAAATATACAATACAAAAGTGAGAAAATGTTACTTATTATGGGTTATTTACAGCGAAAACGTATTTTTAAATGCAAGTTCTATGTAGTGAAAATGTAAAAAAAAAAATTAAAAAAAAAAAAATGTTATAATAAATAAAACAAAAGTAGAAACTTATATTTTATTGTTGATAAATTTTTACAGGATCAATCAGTTAACTTCGGTATAAAATAAAAATAAGCAATTTGAAACATTTAATTTTAAATGATAAAACGCAGTCAGTACTTTCTTAATGTGGCTTTTGAATTTGTAGTTGTTTTACTAAATCATCTCTATTTTGATTCGTTCATGAAGATTCTAACGAAATTAGGTGTTTTAGTTGCATATCAGTTAATTTTGAGCGATATTTTGATTTCATTGCATTCATAACAGAAAACATTTCTTCACAAACGTATGCTGACCCAAACCTACAACAATAACTGACGCTAAATCATGTAAATTTAGAAAATTGCCTGGTGGCACAAATTTCAAATGTAATTCGGATCATTTGCGGTTAAAACAATTTCCTTATATTTACTTTTCAGAGTAATATAGTGCTATAGGTCAATAATTTTAATTTGTACCTGAGGTGGGTAACAATTAATGTCTTGAAGAGAAATCGGAAAAGGGTTAGTGAAAAGTTCCGTATTTTTTTTTATCATCTTTAAAATTCTCAAACCTGGCGCAGAAAGAATCCTGCAAAATGGATATTAAATTTTTAAATCTATCATGGTTCAGAACATTACTAACTTTGTAACCCCCTTTTCTACTCTCGGACCCAGCTTGATGTGTGGGAGGAACTAATTGATCAGACGACATGATTCGCAAAAATTGTTTATTTGTCAGAGTATTCAACACAGACACACTAATAATCCAATTAAGATAGCTTTGATCAACCACTAGAGCGCGAAGGTGAGATCAGATAGCATGGGGATAATATTTACGGACATTCAATTATATTCCTACGATAACTTATACATGCTCGTTTTTTTAACTCAGACGCGCACAAACAATTTACTCTAACTTCTATTTAAATAATGAGCACAGTACCTGAACTCTTGTAATTCAAAATCTTTTAGTTGATGCCTTCAACACTAAAGGTTGGCTTGATCACTTCACATCCGAGCTATCCTCACTTTGGTAAACTTCAATTCTCACTTTAATAATCGTAGATTCTCACTTCATTAACTCTCAAAACTCGCGAGTACAGAATTTATATAATGAACTTAATTTGCTTAATCACGTTTTCTTATCTTCGATGAAAGTTGGTTGAAATAATTCTTTTCCTTAAAGAATCCCCAAGGAGTTAGTTAGAGGCCGTGTATAGATCCGTCACATCTTTGTCAGATAATTCCTGCATGAATGAGAAGTGAGACAACAAAAGTCAAACAAAAAAAGCAAAACTTTGTCCACAGAAGAAGATATATGACCAACTAGGGCAGGAAAAATACAATTATTTCCCTCTAATCTTATTGAATGTGTTTAAATGTTCTATTATATTGGTAAGAAAAGCTAAATCCCACCACCAATTTTCACTCCTGAGGAGAGAGCATTCACTGGGCAGTTCTTCGTTTTCTTCCGGATATTCTAAAACACACATTCCCTCAAACTCCAAACTTCCTTTGGAATGCCAGCGCACACAACAATGAAGGAGTAACTCGCCATTTTCTTCCGTTTCTTTGGGGGAAAAGCATAAGAAATCTTCGTCAATTTAGAGCACGAGCTCGTATTTTGTTGATACAGCGCACCACGGGGTCAACAACGAAAGACAAGTTTAAGTCCTTGGCACAAAGAGCTTCTTGATGAATAATTTAGTGGTACTTGAAAACTTTTCTTCCCAAATAATTTTCAAGGAATGCAACAAAACCTTTTATTCTGCCAACCATGCAGGGCGCTACATCTGTGCAAACACTGTCTATTTTTGTCCATTCTACTTTGTTAACTTCAATTACATTTTTAAAAATTCCTTTAAAAATGTGTTCACCTGTAATCAAAACTAGTAAGCGCAAATCAAGAAGTTCTTCCACAGTATCAAAATTATTGTTCCTGTAACGCACAAAGATGCTTAACTACGCATTGTCTCTGATATCACAGCTTTCATCCAAAGTTAATGAAAAATATTTGCAATTTTGAAGTTCAGAGACAATTTGTGTTCCAACATCCTGGCCCATGTCATCTATACGACACATGACGGTATTTCTAGACAAAGCTATTTTATCAACCATATTTTTGACATTTAGATCACCGACATTTTGGGCGAAAATTAAAAGACTACGTTTTGTTATCTCCTCTCCGTCAGAGTATGGTTTTTTTTCTTCTTGCGGGCTAACAACAAGGAAAGTTCATAAGAAGCCTTCACCATGGTTTCCCTTTCGTTATTTCTCTTCTTTAACAAAGATTGCTGGCCGGCTAAAGATTTCTTTTTTTTTTTATTGATAAATTCTGTTCGCAAATTTGATTTAACAGGATATTTGCTGTTGAAATCACTATGCAGTTGTTTGAAAGGACGATCAAAGTTAAATTTTTTGGAACTGCTATACAAATTCCACATATCAAACAAACAGGCTTGGAAGCATTTTGATTTGTAAAAAAGTATTGTTCTTCCTAGACAATTTTAAAATCACGTTCTGCAATATCCTCTTCATAATTTCTTTTCGATGTCGAATGTTTACTTATAAACATATCGAAAATGAAAAAATTTAAACTACGCTCACCGCTAAAATCTAAAAACAATTTTAAAAAAAGGAAAAAGGCTTAACGTCTTGCTAAACAGTTTAAAATCAACTGAGTCTGACAGCCAGAAACAATTTGAGTCTGACAGCTACAAATTTTCTAAACTCCGAATCCAGCATTCTGATTATTCATGGATACAAGTTCTCACTCCTTCTGGTTTATAAAGCGACTAATTTGTGCAGATAGAATTACTTCTACCGTATCAACAACTGCTCTCCTAATATATTGCAGAATTACTTCTTGACATTACAAAAATCGTAGATATAACCAACACCTTTGGAAAAAACTTTTTATATGACATCACGCTGACAGTGAATAGCTATAAACACTAAACTTCAGCACTGCAAGGGAAAGCTTAAATTCGAATAGAAATCCGGGATGTTAAAAATTAACCGCCCTCGAGAGAGAGAGGGTGACTTTTTGGGCAGATTCGACCGTCCGAGAGAAAGAGAGAGAATTTATTTGTTTTTAGTCTCATATTACTCAACACTTTTCTCGGAACGTTACAATGCTGTGGAATTGTAAGTTTGGAGCATAATCTCATTTTCGGCACTATACTGAAGAAAAGAAAAAAATTTGCTTAGCGCCTTTAAAATCTCACGCTGAAATTTTTTTTTTTTTTTTTTTTCATATTCTCTTCATGATAATTTTCTATTATAATTCAACAAATTCAGTAATATTTTCAAATTTTTTTGTAATTCTTTAATAAGTCTTCGCGTGCCACAATGTGGCACGCGTGTCGCGGGTTGGCCACCCCTGGTGTACAGTGTGTGGGTGAAAACAAAGAGCTTTAGCAGTCCACTGTGTTGTGTTTTCTCGAGTCGTGTAAATTCATTTAGACACAGCTATCGACCACTTTTAGTGCACAAGCGTTTTCACCCGTTAGGTGTTGAGATGTTTCCATTCTTCACTTAACAATAATAATTCAGGGCTTCTAAGATGAATTAGTATGCCTAAAATTGTTAAAATTAATACAAATCATTATAGTCAATTCATAATTGGATAAATTATTACATTAATTTATTTGCAAAAAACTAATTAAATAGCTTAATATAAAATAAGAGATACAATAGTTTTTTTTTTATAAAAAGTAACTCAACTGAATTTTATAAGTTGAAAACGAGAAATAATTTAAAAACATTTAACTTCTCTAAGTAACAAATATAAATTATTTATCTTATAATTTCTTTGTTAATTGACCTAATTTTACACATTTGCATATTATTAATTTACATGGGTTAATTTCTTTTCAATTACTTTGTAAAAAACAAAGAAAAGGGGAGAAATATTGAGTAGAAAAATTGCATGGAAATAATTTAACAATTTAAATACGTCTGAATCAATTTTATTCCGGTAGATGGCAGCACGAATTATCGTGAGTGAGATCAGAGTTCTTGGTGATTAGTCCAGATAAGCTGAAAACTTGTATAGACCTTTATTTTGTCACTCTATATAAATGTTGTCTCAAAAGTCTCATAAAATCTCGTGTCTGCGTCTTAAGATATTCAAGGTCAAAGGTCAAGAAAATCGTTTTTTTTGCAAATATCTCGTTTTCTATGGCTTTAATGGTATTTATATTTATTATAAATATTGTAAAGAATAAAGTTTTCTATAACTTTAATTGAAACATTTTTTTATACATCAAACCGTTTTTAAGATAGAGGGCGCGGAGCGCTTAACTATCTACAACATAACGCAAGGTCAACCATTAGTCACATGATATAAAACGCCTTATGAAGTCTATAAACCTTAAAAATATATATAGTTACAAACATTTGGCATTTTTTATTTTTTATTACATTACATTTATTAATAGTTTGCATTCAGCAAGTATTTATTTCTTTTATAACACTTACATGTTCGCGTAGTTCAAAAGTTGTTGACAAATATGCTTAAGGTATTTTTTTAATTATATTCTATTATTATATATACTAATTACATTTAAAGTACTGAAAAAAATAAAGCAAGTGATTCTTAATTATATTTTTATTTAGAAATATCGTTTTATATAATTATTACAATCAAAATTAGGATGTGTGAAGAGGGTTCACAAAAATTTTAATAATAAGATTAACACACACACGCATGAATGTTATTTTTCTTTCTTCCTCTTGTTCTTCATTGTCTTCCGGTCACTCGAAGATTTCTAATTTATTCTTATTATTTTCGTTGTGAAGGGTATTTGTCTCCAAATCTAGAAGGATTTCGAGATCGCTCTCGTGTCATGAAGCATAGAAGTAAGCTTGCCCATTATACTGGCCACAAGCTGAAGAATATTGCAATCCCGATTTCCTACATCCACAGCGTGAACCACGACCATTTTTGCAGTTGCAAAATATTGTAGAGTAATTCATCTGGAGCATACGGTAATATTGTCGGGATCGATTCCAAGAATTCATTCCGCAGAATCCAACCACATTCCTGGGGTTCTAAATCATTCCCTAACCAAATTTAAACTTGGTAATATACACTGCTGATGTGTTGATGAGCCTTTTTACTTGTTGGTGGAAGATTGGATAACTGCACGGTTTGTTGAGCTTTGTTGACTTGATGAATTGAATGTAACGAAGATTATTAATACTGTTCTCAGATTTTGGAGCATTGTATATCGCCAACTCGTACTCCATTTTCATGTAATGTTTGTACAGGACAGTTTTCTTCTTGGAATACTTGAACTAGTTGATCTAAATACGGAACATTCTCTAATATTCTAATGAAATTTTTTTCCTGTTTTTTAAAAAAATGTAGATTTTGTGTCATAGCCACTAAATGCGTGCAGAAATAAAATGTACTTTTTACAATGAGAATATTTATCAAAACATTTGGAAGAGCATTTTTAAGTTTTAACATTCCACATTTGCCAACTTTTTAAACAACACTTCTTCTTAATGTGCTTGAATACGTCCAATCAAAATGACGAGCAAATCAATATCTTCTCCTACTATGACGGCAGTCCTGTTACGTTCGAATTCTTCAATAGCTGTTTCTACGATAAGAACATCTGCATCATCTCTGACCTGTTTTGTCGTGATATCAACAAATTCCAATTATCCGATCAATATGTTAATAAAATATTTTTTATTACATCGATTCAACAAAATTTCTCTTGGCGAATTGATACGATCATTGTTTCGTCGAAACAAACTTCATTCGATTTTGATAAAGCAGCAGTTTTTAGCTGTCTCATTGATTTTATGTTTTTGCTATAGCCCGAGTATCCATCAAATACAACTACAGTTTTAGAATCATAATGTTTTTGCAAATATTTTACGCATTTATCTAAAAGTATCGAAAAAGTATCGTCTTTACTCCATACGACGCGATGCAGAAGAAACCGACCATCGATAATGTACGCAACATTTTTTTTCATTGAAGTCGAAATCGACAGGAGTCATATTGTCATATAATGTCACTTTCGTGGTATTTCACATATCATAATTATCAAATAAAGGAGATGGATATGGACTTGGTTCATATTGGAGATATTCTTGAATATTACATTCAAACTGTTTGCTTTCAGTTATTGTTTGGAAGAGTAGCAATAGATCAATTGAAACTCTAGAACCTTTAATTTTGACAGATTTGTTGACAATCGAAAGCGATAAAACCTTATCGGATCGTTTTAACCTTATTTCATGAAATTTTAAACCAGTTATCTTTACCAATGATTCTAATCCGATTTCATGGGCTTTGTGACAATTAATTTGATCATTCCCAACCATTACAGAAGCTAAAGATACGAATTGTTGCTTATTTAGAAAAAGATTATGAAGCGTAAACCATTCAACTAGTTTACTTACATCAGTATTATCTCTTTTTACTCTTGAATCCTTAGCATTAACGTGTTGTTCAGTAGAGTTTAAAGAAATGGTATAAAACTTCTCCATCTCCTCACAAATTGTATTTGTAGCGTACATAGCAAACGCACATTTACATAAAACACTTTCTTGCGTACTTCGACCACGAGATACTCCCCTTCTGTCTTCATAGATTTCATTAAACTCTGTTCGATAACCATATCTGTTCATGCACCAGAATTAAATTTCTCTGTTTGTTTCACGGTGGAGAATCCATTTTAAAAGTTCTTAAAAGTCTGTCCATTCATTGTATTTTAGAAATCGATCATATCTTGAAGATATAAATGTGCAGACTTCGCATACAAAAAATGACCACTAGCATGAAAATACAGCAGCATTCTTCGTACAGCATTAAGATGTTTTTTGAAAAGTCCCAGTCTTTCAGCGCAAATGAAGTCGGGTACTATTGATACCATTTCGAAATACTGCACCCATAATTGTGCTGTAGGACATCGAGCTTTTAATTCATTCAGTTTATTCTGAAATGGATCAATAAATAAGTTTGAGTTACCTACACACTCTTCAACATCTTCATAGGAAACATTTCGGCAATTGATTGATTCAGTTAATTCATTTAACACACAATCTTCAATCTTAAAATGTCTTCGAAGATCATCATTGATAATGCAAGTTGTAATAATGTATGACCTCTGATACTTCTTGAAAAAGCGTGACCATTCAACATTTTATCGACTGAATTTGTAGCATATATTTTACCTAGAGCTTCTTTTAGTTCACTTCCGTATATCTTATGGATCCAAGAAAGGACATGAGCATATGAAATTCTCCTAATTTAACAACTATCTTACAAAATTCTGAGTTAGCATCTGATACAGCAACTATTTCACAAGCTTTAGAGTTTGATCAAAAGTAATTAAACACGTTTTTTGGCCATGTAGCTTGGCAATATTTGCAGCACAATGTAAAGTAGTATAAATTGTGTCAACGTTACTGACAGGATGATCAATAAAAGGAAGAAACATAACCTTGAGAAGTAGAAAAAGCCTTATTATATTTAGTGAGCTGTTCCAGAAAGCCATTCCACCAGGAAACGATGAAATATTCTACGAACAGATGAGGGTTATAAAAAAAAAATACTTGATTAAGGAAAACTATTAATAAATGTAATGTAATAATTAATAAAAAAGGGCAAATGTTTGTAACTATATCTATTTTTAAGTATTATTGACTTTATACAGCGTATTATATCATGTGACTAACAGTTGACCTTGCGTTATGCTGTAGATAATTAAGCGCTCCGCGTTCAGCGCCATCTATCTCAAAAACGGTTTGATGTATAAAAAATGTTTCAATTAAAGTTATCGAAAACTTTATTCTTTACAATATTTATAATAAATATAAATACCATTAAAGCCATAGGAAACGAGATATTTGCAAAAACCCGATTTTCTTGACCTTTGACCTTGAATATCTTAAGACGCGGACACGAGATTTTATGAGACTTTTGAGACAACATTTAGAGTGACAAAATACAGGTCTATGAAAGTTTTCAGCTTATTATCTGTCATTCCGCAGTTGACCCTTTTTGTGTGTCTAAGATGACTGGGCTAGATAGAATTCTGCGATTTCAATTCAAAATTCTAAGTTGCAACATGTTGTTTGTATTCTTCATATATTGTAAAAGATGATTTTGAAAATTACACCACTCTTTTGATTGTTTTTGATACATTCTTTGAAATAGAACTAGTGAAGATTCAATAAAATAAACTTCTACAAATTCAAAAGCGTAAAAAAAATTTAATAAATAATCAAAGTTGCATTATTTTTTCATATAAGCAATTTCTTACAAATATTGGACTCGTGGTTGACCAGTTCCTTGGCCACCCCGATCTCCCGATTTATTGAGCCTTGATTAATTTTATGGAGGCATCTGAAGAATCTTTTTTTGCGACTCCACTTGACTCAGATGAGGTATCTCGTTACTTGTTGTTGTGTCCTTCCCGAAGGGAAGGAATGAAAGTTGCCATAGCCTGTGAGACAGGTTGGACTTCTTAACGATAGATGGCGGCACCACCTATCTCCACCTCCACAATTTTGGCATTGAACAGAAGGGAAATATTTTGCAGCCCCCTTCACTCGTAGTTTCTGCTGCGACCGCCCACAAGACTTTCGGACCCACTGATTTAACGAGCATGTACTTCGTGTATACTCGGTGATATTTAGTGGCATCGGGCATCGAACCCAGGCCCTTCGGTCTGGAGTCCGATGCTCTAACCACTAGGCTACCCACGGCCCCGTCTCGTTACTTGAATATACGAAGCTGCTGCACTAGTGCGTGAAATACCTGGCATCTTTGAACGTGTACACTAATCGCTCCGCCGACGCTGTCAAGCATATATTGCTACAAGGGGACGCAATTTTGAACAGTTATTGTAATATTGCTTTAAATATTTTGTTTTTTTTCTTAATGTAGTACTTAGGATATCTTTTAGCGTCCACGGCAACTCTTAAGCGCCTTGGTATAGGTTTCATCAGTTTTTTGTAATTTTTGCATCGATATTTCCTTATTATTTATTGTTTTTACTTTACTGTGTTTTTTGTGTCATGTTTTCTTTTTTTAATTTCAAATTCTCATCAAATATGTTCAACAGGGCTTAAAGCAGATGATTTAGGAGTGATTTTCAGAGTTTAGGGATAGTTATAGAGACACCAGAGGCGTACATTGGGAACACTGGTCTTGGCGTCAAAATCTCGTTAAAAAATATAGTCCCCTTCTATATCCAAATTTTGGGAGGGTAATTTTAAATTGTTCCTTAAAATATTTAAATTGAGTTAATAATTCACAATACCATTAAAAAATACAAAGTTACCAAATTCTGAAGTTGACATACACCCTCGCACAAGAATACCTCTACCTCCATGCTGAAGCATGCAGGTGGAGGTGTTCTTATTCCAACTGAATTCTTGGGTTTAAGTTCCTCATTTTTTCTTCTTCAAACTATTATATGCCCGTCGGAACAAAACATGTTGAATTTTCTGTCATCCCAACCAATCTAAAATCAATGTTGAATTTTCGGAAACTTAATCCCAAGAATCTAGTTGGAATAGTGAAGCACACACAGTATGTTTACTCATTACCTGAATGACCATTTCTCAAGAAATGCAACCGCCATAATTCTAAGCATTAAAACTGATGTCAAACTGGTAAATCATAAAAATTATAGAATAAATTTTTGGCAAGAGTCATCTTTTTCACAGTTTAGTTACAGGATTTGAATAATTAACAAAGTAATATTAAGAACGTTAAGGAATATCTGAATATTAATTTACATTTTGTATTGAGTACACTTTTTCAATTATTACATTTTAACTCGTCACAAGATAAATATCACAGGACACCTCTCTCTCTCTCTCTCTAAGTATTATCTATAAAATAAATAAAATGTAAAGCTTAGAAACGAATGGAAGACAATTATATCTGCATATTTATTTCCCACCAAACTTCAGTATTTTTTAGTGTCTTTTGTTATTATATTTCTTATAAAACAATATATGCAGTCATTCCCAGCGCTACCGGGATACAATCTCAAAAAGAGTCTTTCCATGGGGAAAAAAAAGGTCCCTTACACATTTTTACCCATTTACTCACTCCACTCTTTTCCCTTATTCTTTATTTTTGGTTCAGAGCTCATTGCTCATATATCTTTATGGTTGTTTATTCCATAAAAACTTGTTTTGTTACACTGCGAGAAACGATATTCAAAACTGAGAGCAAACAGCTCCATACTTTTGAGTACTTCACATTCTCAAAATAGCTCCGATGCACGCTTACTCAGATTTAAGAATCGCATATTCTCATATTGAGACACAAGTACATTCTCATTTTTGAACCTGTTACGGGATCAAATTTTTGAGAATGAAAGATCGATATGAGTATATAATGCACTCGTATTTGAATCTGTTAATGTATCAAATATGAGTTTAAAACAATAAAATGAGTATGTATAGCATTTATTTTCGGTACTGTTGTATCTAATATGAATTTTTAACAGAAAAATATTTATTAACCCAAATCTTAAGGATTTAAAAATGTGATACCCGAGTTGTAAATTTTCACTTTATACATCTTACGTATTATTTTATTTTCATTTCACGAAATTTTTACACTTAACTTCAAAATCAAAATTCATTTTACATTTATTGTGTGTAACAAAAAGGTACTCGCATATTATCGCGAAAGTGCCTAAGTTAAAGATAACTCGCCAAATTTTGGCAGTAACGATTTCGCATGTGTCCTACGCGCTGAATTGGCAACCATGTACTTCATTTTATATAATGTCGCCAATACGGTGGCGACAATACGCAAGTATCAACAAAAATATTACTTTTCGGGGGAAAAAATGCAACTATTATTTGATCACAAACTGCATGTCTTCGAACTTATACCGCAAATATAAATCTTTGAAAACTGCAAAAATAAATTCGATGTTATCGTTTAACAAATGTGTATGCATTTTGAACTAGTTCCAGAAGCAATTTGATTCATTATTTATATTTATGTTTCTCTAGAAGCATTATATTGTTTCTTAAAATCATATACAAGCAGAAAATTAACTTTTATTTAAAAAAATTCAGCCCTTCAATAATAAGTTATTAGAAACATCTAGGAAACATTATGATAAATAACAGATTTTTCTAAGTAAAAATTTCAAACAATGCCAGAAAGAAATAGCTTTTTTACATATTATGTAACCTGAAGAAAAAAACCTTTTTACTAAAGTAACACTCATTAGACCCAGGTGTGTAAGTACTATTTATATCAATTGTTTTGTTTAAATAGAAACCTATCCACATGGAAATAAAGAAAATTCATTGCTATATTACAAATTAAGCTCGTTTTTTGTTAAAGCAACTGATTTTACACTTTCCTATCACCAAAGAAAACAAATATAATAGTTTTTAAGTTAATGTTTTTTTTTTAATTAAAATACTTAAAAATTTTAGTCTTTAGAAGAATGTAAAAACAACTCTAACAGTACATTTTTGCATTAACAAAACATTTAGTTTTTAACCTACTGGAAAAAGCTTTTAGAGAAGTTTTCAGCACCCATTCAGAAGAAAAAATAACATCATAAGGACCAATAGAATCATAATTTAGCAATTTTACTTGGTGTACAGAATTTTATTTTCAATACCTTTTTTCAATTATTCACTGTTAACAAGAAAAATAAAACAAACCAAAATCATATTGTTGAAATATTTATTCTGGAAATTGTACACATATATATATACATTACAAAAATTAACAAGAATATAAGTGAAATTTTTGAAACATGTTTTCTTCAATAACTTATTTTTTTATATATATTGATTTTTTTTATAAACAGTATCTAATCTATATTATAGTCAACTCCATCCTTATTTGTACAGAACAGCTGTTTAACATAATATACATTGAATTATCATTTTAAATATAGGTTCTAGTGCATAAAAGTACATAAGTAAACAGCTTTTTTTTTTTATCAAATCATGTCTTTGAGTTATGAAATGTGAGTGAAAATGCCTTTCAAACAGTGTTGTTTCAAATAAATTACATGTTAGGATATGTGAGTCATCTAAATTATTTACTGAAGAATTTATAAATAGCTGGTTCTGGGAGGAATTTTGAAATTTTCCTCATTAGAGTAAAATTTTTACAAATGTTGTTCATAATTATATAGTTTTCTAAATGGCTATCTACAAAATTTAGCATAACACATATAGTGTTATGCTACGCCATATGAGTATTTAGAACATGACGATAAAGTCTACAATGTGAAACCAATGGTCTTTGGCAGAAAGTGCAAAATGTATGAAATTCATAGATTAATTTTTATCCACAAAAACATATACATATAAAAAAAGAGAAAAATTCTGAACTATGTGTAAAATTTAAAATAAATTATGAGTGGAAATATTAAAAATGAAGATTAATGCTAACAAGCAGAAATGAAATTAATGCAAATTAAAAATAAAGCATTCATAATTTAGAAACAAGTTAAAGGTTTAAAAAATACAATTTTATAAATATTACACATGAAGGATAAAACAACAGTTCAAAAAATATCACACATTGGAACAATATATATATACAGGAACTAATTTGTTATCAGTACATTACACATTAAATATCTTTTAGAAGTGGTTGTGAAATCGCTGAAAATAAAATTTTGCCATCCAATAGTTTTCAATCAATGATGACAGTCTTCACTACGAACTCAAAATGAAAATAATTTAAAAGAATGGCTTATTCCTGGCAAAAAAGGAATTACATTAAAAAGCAAAAATGTAAGTAATTTTTTATAGAAAACAAATTAGAAAAATATGAGTGCCAGGATTTAAAGAAATAGAACACAAGGTATTTAGAAATGCCAAGAAAAGAAGCAGAAAGAAATAAAGAAATTGAAACCGGAAAAATAATAACTGCGTATAAAAGTGTGGGGTGCTCAATATTGTTATAATTTCTTACTAGTTCTATTCCAAAATGCAGAGTTAGTGTAAAAATGTAGTACAAAGGCCCCCACGCTTTTACCACAATAACATTAATTCTCTCGTTAATCATTTTATTCTTATATTGAGATTTTAGTTCGATAAAAGAGTGTTTTCTAAAACTATATTTTAAATTTTTGGGTCTTCATGTGTGTCAGACTACTGATTTCAGCACTTAGGTATTATCACAACAAATGCCAAATCTAATAATAACTTGCCTAGTTGGCAACCCCATTGGTACTTGTGTCTTATTGCAACCTATTGGTGACATTATATGAAATTAAGCCATTGGTTGCCAATTCAGCATGTACCACACATAGGAAATCAGGGTGGCCAACTCAGCGAGTTATTTAGAATTGGCGATAATATGCAAGTATCCTCCAATTTCCTGTGAGTTGTATGTGCTTAATTGGCAAACAGGTGTTTCATTTCATATATGTCGCCAGTTGGTTGCGATAATACATAAGTACCAAGATTTCTTATGTTTTTCCCACTTGTGTACAACATACCTGCAAATAGGAGTTTTTGAACACAAGCCGTATTAATTTTTGGTACTTACATATTATTGCAACCATATTGTCGAAATTATATGTAATAAACACATGGTTGTCAATCTGGCGCATACGACTCATGCAAAATCAGGGTCACCAACTTAACAAGTTATCTTGAACATTGTCATTGTTGTGGTAATATGCATTGTAAAATTTGGCGTATGATGTACACTTTTAACACAAAAAATAAGATTGAATTTAACGTGTGCATGTTACATGCCAGGTATAAAAATGAAAGCTTTAAAAAAACGTGAGCATAGGGAAAAAATTAGATTTCTACATAGATTGAAATGTTGTTCATTTAAAAGAAATGGCGTTCCTTATGAACTTGAAAGGCTGCACTTCTAGATGTATACTATTTTTTACTAAAGCTTAGAATAAATGACTTTCAAACTTTAAGAGCATGGCTCACATATATCTCAGGTTTCTTCATGAAAAAGGGGTGCACATTATACAGCAAATAAACATAGAAATTAAAAATTGCTACTTGAAAGTATAAGTGCGTGTTATACGATGGTATGCATGATATGCCAGATTTTACGGTAAGAATATAATTTTTCTCTACCTTTCTTTAATGAGAAAAAGTATAAAATATATTTATATTGGGTTAAATACAAAGAATCTGATATATATACTTCATTTATTTTCATCCAAATAAACCAAACACTTTAGTCACAATAAAGGTATTCTTGAAAAAGCCATTTTAAAGTTCAATATGAAAATAAAACTAAAATTATTCCAATGTTGCAAAGGAAGACTTCAATTATTATTTGCCTATAAGCAAGTGCCCAAAAAATCAAACAATATGACTTATTATGAATCAAGTAAATTTCATTAAGATATGTGACTACCCAAAATTCGCAGTTTTGGTGAAAATTTTCAAAATTACTTTTGTGTTTTTATTTTATAGCCAATACATTTCAGATTCCATAAAACACTCTATTTTTGTTTCTACGATATCTAGAAGCAAATTTATAGCATAATTAGTAAACTGGAATTGGAGTTAACAAAACCTGAGCGTCAAAATTACATTGCGGCGATTGGTATTCCATCTATATAGTTTCGCACTAAAAAGAGAGACCAGTTCCCGGGGAATGTACTAGGTCTGCAATGGTAAATATCAATCCGCAGCCCCATGGGGCGAAAATAATAAAAACATATTAATACAATTTTCAAGAGAATATATATTATTCAATTATATATTCAAGAGAATAATGTTTTCTGGGGTATACTTGTGTATGACATATATACTGCTGTTTGTAAGAAATGCACAACTCCATGAAAGAATCATCATAGCTAAAGGAAATTTAATGCACAATTGATTTGTATTAGTACCAATAACTGACGAAATTTTCAAAGAAAAAAAAACAATATTAAGCGTCCGAAATCAGTATTTTGTGCAGCCACCACGCACTGCAATAAGTGTTGCTATACGTCGTGGCATGGAGTCAAACAGATTTTGCATGCCTGCTTGTGGAAGAGAATTCCACATTGCTTGTATGCGCATCCAAAGTTCGTATTTTGAAGCTGTAAGACGCAGATCACGAGCGAGACGCTGACCAACCAAATCCCACACGTGCTCAATAGGTGACATATCCGGTGAATAAGCCGGCCAAGGAAGAAGTTGCATGTGTTGTGCTGAACAGAAGTCTCGAACAGTCTTTGCAACACGAGAGCGTGCATTATCCTGCTGATAGATAGCTCCAGGGAGGCCTTGAAGGAAGGGGACGACTTCGGGCTGTAGCACTTTATGGACGTACCTGTTGCTCAATGTTGGACGTACCTGTTGAGATTACCCTCAATTCATAGCAAATTGGATCGTCCATGATATGAAATCGCACCTAAACCATAACTCCGGATGTTAGACCACTATATCGTTCGATAAAGCACTCTGGGATGTGGGGTTCACCGGCATAGCATCTAACACGAATGCGGCCATCATGATCCCACAAATTGAAGTGTGTATTATCTGAAAAGACAATTTGGTGCCAATCAGCTTGCCAGACTCTGTGCTCATGAGCCCATTGCAGACGCAGCCGTCGATGGTTTGCCATGAGGGGGATCCTGTGTAAGGGCACCCTTGTACGCAATCCACGGTGCAGCAGATGTCAAAGAATTGACGAAGCCGACATTAGTACACCTGTAGCAGTAAACCAACGTGCCGCCAACTGCCTAGAGAAAGCTGTACAGTCATTCACCGCCATGCGGAGCGGGTGTCGATCGTCACGCGCTAACGTCACCTTCCATCGTCCACTGCCAGTTTTTCGACTTATTCAGTGCTCGTGTCCGTCCACTGCTTCCAAATTCGCATCACTGTGGAACTGTTCCGCTGCACATGAGCTCTTATTGCACGATAGAAAAATCCTCCTTCTCGAAGGCCGATAACCCTCCCCTGTTCAAACTCCGTAAGTTGTTGGAATTTCTCCTTATTTCGTCGTGGACTCAAACTTAGGTCTTACTAAACGTTCGCCACTAACAAATAATCATTAACTATTTTTAACGTCCCGCTACCGCTATTTATAAGCTTTCAGCATCAGTTCAGAGGGCGCAGCGCACGCCACACATGCGCGGTGGCTCTGAAACTTTACTATTTTACGTAACATCCTATAATTAATATATGCTGCAAAATTCATTTAATTCTGATGATTTCTTCATGATTGTTGCAATTTTTACAAACAGCAGTATATATAAAATCTTCCCTTAAATTTCATTTTTTCCCTTCACCTTTAGCACGGTCGGCATTCTTTCGAGATTCCATGATAATAATTTCCAAAAAAATTTACTTTTTGATTGCGATCATAAGATCCTTCTTAGTTAACAAGAACTTGCTATTGCAAGAAAATGGATGCGTTTTAGTGATTTTATACGGCGAGCCGGCATTTATAAAAGCATGTAGCTATGTACATATGCAAACAATATGTAGCCTTAAAAAATTGCTAATTCTGATACTTGTATAACAAAAGAACCCTAGCAATTGTCTATTCCAACGAAATGTAAACTTTTATAGAGAAAAAAATGTATTATTAAATAAAAATCTTATTCTGATTATTTTTATTTTAAAAGCTGAATGTAAAATCATATTGCTTTACTATATTGAATCAATTTTCTTAGATTTTTCTCCTCCTGGGGCAAACTTTTCAATGACTGTATCTATGTAACTGTTACTAGTATAAGATGAATCTCACAATGTTAAATGACAAAAAGATCTGTTACTTATTAAGAGTGTTTACTTATTAGCCATCGATAAATTGGTCCGTTAATCCCCTTTCAATTCTATTTATGTTACAGTTCTCTAGTAATAAACTTAATTCAAATTACATTATACAAAAATGAAAAATTTCTTCTTTATCGTTTTATTCGATCGAAGTATTTTTTAAACAATTTAGCCTCTTGGTAAACAAGCAGGGTTTTTTCCCCAAAATTTACAATAGATGATGTGGTTTCAAGTCGTAAGTGGGCTACCAACATATCGCTTGACATATCGTCTGAAATTCCCAGTTTTTGGAGAATACAACTGGAAATAACATTTGACAATTGAAATTATTCCAACCGTGATCTTATTAAGGCTGAGTCGAGAAAGAGAAGAGACCCCCACTGCGGCCGAGGCCTTGCACCCATTCCCAATTGGCTCATGCCTTAAGAGGTTCCTAGTTTTGAACTTTTGGTTCAGAATGCCTTGGCCCATGCTAGGTTGTCGTGCCACGGATAATAACCGTGATAAACGAAACAAAAATTTAATCATTTTTAATTAAATATTTAATTTTAAATTATAGCATAAATTTCATAGCAAAAACTATAATCAAAATCTTAATCATCACTGTTACAAATAAAACCCTCCCCCTCCCCTTCTAATATTAAAACAGGGTTGAGAGAAAGAAAAACATCGACGTACGAAAACAAGCAGGCGTGATTTATTACATAAATCACACGAAGTCAAAGCAATGGGGCATCGCCACTTGATGAAATCACCCACACCCACGAAGATCAAGAATACTAATTTAGTTAATAAAGAGATGGACTGCCAATCTGTAGACCACCTGACGAGATCCCATCGTGTTCGTCTTCTCCACAGGGATGGCGACGAAGGTTCCACTCAGCAGGTATCACGGCCAATCAGAATCCGCAATGGAAAGAAAGAGTTCTTGGTTAGCTTTGAGAATGGAAAGGGTTTGCAGATAAAATATTGCCTCTTTTTTACAAAATGAGGATAAATGCTTGTTTGTTGCTTTGATGTATTGTTTTGTGCGTGTAATATTATAATTCCAATTAGCATATATATTGCATGTTGACATCAAAGATTTGTTTATGTCTACATTATCTAGAGAGCTTTTTCTCACACTGTTTTAAAATTATAACGGGTTGTTTTGATTCGATTTGAGGAATGTTTGAATAAAGCTATACTCTAGTAATTATTCGAATTCAGTTCAGCTTTGTGAACATAATTCTCATTAATTATTTTGATATTCAATTTAAGAAGAGAGAAAAGGATTATTTTTCTTAGAAAAAATATTAAATTTATGTCTTACATATGCTGTTTAAAATCAAAATACTAATGTACAAACTTAAATATTATCCTCTGTATTTTTAAATCTTAATTTTAATTGTGAAGAACACACACATATATACATTGCATTCATGAACCAGTATTGAAGAACAATGTTGAATACTTTGCTGTGTGTATTTTAAGAAATAATTTTATTTTTACACAAATATGAACAATCACAGTACATTATATTGGTAACAGTGCTAAAATGATCTGAATTTGAAACTCTTTTACGTCAGCTAACGTTATGCAGAATCCTGAGTATATTTCAAAGTGATTTTCAAAGAAATTGTTTAAAATATCTTTGCATCGGTAGTACTGTCTGATATAAAAATTTTTATTGTTCACAAAGAAAAACAATATATTTTTCATCTTTTCTGGTGTGTGTGTTTTGAAACAAGTATTATTTTTATTATTAGATTCACAGAAACTAAATCTAGAATCCAGGAAAGGTTGTTAAAAAAGTATTAATCTAACAGGTTGTTATACATAAAAAAGTATTAATCTAACAATAAATAAATGAAACTGATTTTTCTAAATTGAAACTCTTAATACCTGCAATACTTTAAATAATTTGAAAAAATTAAAACTGAGTGACTTTTCAACTAGTAATGAATATAAATATAGAATGCAATGGGATTATGTTGCAACGAGTAGAAAGGAAGGGTAAAATATATGTTTGTGTGTATAATAATTATTTATTTAAACTTTCTTTTGAGGGACTATCGAGAAAACCCTCCAAGACATTACGAGGTCATTAATTCTTTTCTTTTACTCGCCTAACTGGAAATACCATTTTAACTACGACTTTATCTTCTGAAAAATTATCACGTTAACACACTTCATAGTTAGAGATGTAATATTGCACAAACTACCGAGAATTTGGCCAATCAGCGGACTAAAATCCGGAAATCAAGCGATTCTTGAAGATGCGAGAAACTTCCGGTAAGAAAGATATAAAAACTGAGATCTCTGGAAATGAGGACCGTTTTTGTCAACGTTTGAGGTTTGATTTCTGTGTAAATACTGCACATACACATTCATATACATATATATTGCTAGCAAAATTAAAATCGGAACACTGAGAAAAACGAATGACAAAAACACCAAATTCGAATGAAAGGAAAAAAGATGTTATGATATGCAAATGATTAGCGTTTAAAAGCAATTGATTGAATTAAAGGGAGAAACGGCATTTCAAACTCTGTATAGTTATCATAAAATCTGGCGTATAATGCGCACTTTTAACACAAAAAATAAGAGCGAAATTTAAGGGTGTGCGTTATACGCCGGGTATAAAAATGAGAGCTTTAAAAATTAAAAAAAGATGAGCATAGAAAAAAGTAGACTTTTACATACGTCGAAAAACTGTTTCTTTAAGAGAAATATCATTCCTTATGAATTGAAATGGCTGTAATTCTAGAAGTATACTATTTTTTTTCTAAAGCTTGGAATAATATCTCTCGAATGAATGACTTCAAAACATAGGAGCATTGCCCGCATACATTTCATGTTTCTTCATGAAAAGGGGAGTGCGCGTTATACGGCGAATACACCTAAAAACTAAAAATTGCCGCTTGAAAGTATAGGGGCGCATTATACGGCGTATTTTACGTTAAAAGGAAAGTTACGCAGCACGCGAGAGAGAGTTACTCATTTGGAAATAGCATTTGAATGGTGGTCGTTTGTGAGGAGATTGTGCTATGTCTTGATAAAGGAAAAGTAGCTACCAGCACGTGTTGGAAATCGCTTGCGTCAGGATAATAGACTATGGAGAGAAAAAAGGCGGTTTATCTTCTGCCATTTTGCTACCCACATTGGTTGAAATCTAACGACTCGTGTAAATATGGAATCAAAGCATTTGAGAGGATCATACTGAAAGCCATGCAAGATATCAAAATCAAGCCATGTAAGATATCAAGAATCTGATTCTTTAATCAGAGTTCTCAATGTTACTCTGGCACGCACACAATATGCTTGTCCTTATAAAAGGTGAAGTGAATAGGTTTGTACCATCTCCTATTCATTGGTTGATTCGTCTCCTATGCACCCGTAAGACTAAGGTATTCTGACAGGAGTCGATAGATTTTCTGGATGCGAAAATCGTAGGAACACATGTCATATGAGTATGTGGCATGTAAAAGTACCTTGAGTATCAATTTGGCTCTGGAACTCTTGGCAAAATTAAATGGTGGTAATATTTAACATTCGAAGAGACCTTGAATTAAAATTAATTCAAGCGTCAAAATTTGGTAGCGAGAGCAGCTTCTAGATAGTGCCACCATGTAAAGGCTCTCACATTTGGGTATTAGTCGTGTCTGCAAAGGTTAAGTTGCCAATATGCAGACCATTAAGAAAAAAAACAACTTTGAGTTGATTTCGTCCAACATGAATATTAGTTTCTCGGAAGGATAAGCCCCAATCTTTATGAGCTATAATCCTTCCTTAAGAGATTCAAAGGCTTTCTCAACTAACTTTTGTATTCTTCGGGAAGGCATATTGCCACATTTAAGGTAAAAAAACAAATTCTTCTAATTAAAAACAGACTCCGGTTCGCACTTTATTTAGCGCTTTTAGATGGCACTACTTGCACGCCTTCTTTGGGTTGGTATTGAATACTAATCATGTGCATGCCTTATCGAAATCTTTACATTCCACATAGTTAATTAATTTCGTGTTTTCAATTATAGTACAGAATTCAAATCATATATAAATTTCTAGATATGATCAGATTGATAAAATGGCATGCTTAGCCCCTTAAGCGGTCAATTTTTTTGCCCTAAGTTTTCGAAAAAAGGAACGTTTTTTATTGTATATGTTACCGTGAAAGACCGAAATTGGAGAATGTCGACTTTCACCGGTGAATGTCGACAAACACCAAATACGTCGGAGAAAGATCGAATATTTCATTACATACTTGGACATTCGGACCCTCACCGGTGTATGTCGACAATCACAGATATGCTCTGGTGGATGTCGAAAACAAGTCCCTGATGCCGACCGTGGTAGTACAGGTAATCGAAATGTGTTAGCGGTTGTTGTTGGAATAGAAGACTCCGACTTCTATAAACTTGCGAATGAAAATGGTACCCTCAAGCAGCTTTACACACGTAATCAGTTCGAAATTTGTAAAGAAAAGCTCCTTTCCATAGATAAGATTTCTTTTCAAGAAATTTTGCTGAGAGTAGCAGCTAATTCGAGAAGCGGTGGGTAAGTCTATACACGCTGTCATTGCACAAAAGGAAGTGTTCCACAAATAAATGCAGTTGTAAAAGCAAGGGCCTCTTGTGCAATTTAAAGTGTCATAATAGCTTAAGTTGTTGCAATAAATAAGATTTGATTCACATAATTTAGTAAGTTTTTTATTACTATTATTTTATTTTCTCCTTTAGAACGTATTGTATAATTAAGTAAGTTTTTTACTTCTATTATTTTCCTTTCTCATTTTGAATGTACTGTATAATTAAGTAAGTTTTTAACTTCTATTATTTTCCTTTCTCATTTTGAAAGTACTGTGTGCTTTAAGTTCTTAGTTATTCCTCTCAGAAAGAGAGGCGAAAAATTTATCGCGGCTGAATTACGGAGAAAAAAATATAAATCTCGGATATGTTCAACATTCACCATTAGTGCATGGTGAATGTCGACATTCTCCAGATTTAGGTGCTTCACCGTAATATATATGAGTAAGCATAATACTTAACAAAATGCAAAAATGGAAGAATTTTATTATTATTTTAAATTTTAAAATTTTCACACTATTTTTTTAATTTTATAATTGTCGAACACAGCACCCCCCCCCCCAAATATTTACTTTTTATAAGTACACTCTGCATGCTATGAAGAATGTTTTATACATCTTAAAAGAGTTTCTCTCATACTTACAAAAAAATTTCATGTTCGAACCCCTTTTTCAAACAGTTGAGGATTTTGTGTGTTTTTGTGCACACACAATTTGAAGCATGGTATACTAAGTCTTACATTGCAATGGTGACAGGAAAAATATCGGTTTTTAAGGATTTCCATTTTCATTTCTTCTCTAGCAACAAATTGTTTATTGCCTTGCCAATCCCTGTTCTTTATCGAATATTTTCAAAAATTTAAATTTCTGCCTTCAACGAAAATTTCTCGCCATTACCACAAAGAAATTCTCGGTTGAGAAGTATTTCAGTACCATGGACAAATTGCATCTCTTAAAAATACTAGCGCTAGTAATTTCACTATAAGAATTAAAAATATGAACATATCAAAGATAGAAAAAAGAAAATATCAGTGCCCGTACAGCATACAGGCAAACCAGATGTGGCGAGCTGTTTGCCTGTATGCTGTACGGGCAAACCAGTTAAGGATTTAATGTTGAAGTGATTGAAATAGATTATAAGTACGCTAGTAGCGATTGGAAAAGAATTTTTAGGATGCTAGTTTGAATTAGAAAACTATGTTATTCTTTGTGACATCTATATATATATAAATGTTATGTTGGTTTGTGTACGCTTCCATAACTCAAAAAGTTCTGCATGGATTTATCTGAAATTTTGACACAACGTTGCATTTGACTCCGGTCAGGTTCTTATGTACTTTTTATTTTGAAATGCACTCTAAATTTTTTTTAATTTAATTTTTAAGCGATTTTTTGGTGTTATGACGTCATACGATGTCACGATTCGCTCTGAATGCGAAAATTTAAGCTTTTACACACAGTGCTTTCCGAATTATTACATATTTTTATAATAGTTATGTTTATTGATTGTCATATTTATCTATTTTTTGTTCTTTGATACTTAATTGGGATTAATTTTCGAATAAATCATTTTTTTTTAAATTCTTTCAACAACTCAAATTTTGTTTTGTAGTATTCCGATAGAACGTGTGATAAACAATTTTTTAAATTTAATTTGATGTTATTATTGAAATACAGGTTAGGTTTCCTGATATATAATTTCAGTCATCAAAATATCAAACCATACTTTTGTTTTCAATGACTTTTTAAAATTTAAATTTATGTTATAACTTACTTAGTAACTTTTTTCCATTAGTAATTTGTTAACAGAATACTCGAAGTTATTACGGTTTGCGTGGTACTTATTATTGTAACAATCACTAACGTTCAAAATAACTCTCCAAGTTGGCAACCCTGATCTCCCATGTATTGTATGAGTTGATTGGCAATCATGTGCTTCATTTCATATAATGTCGCCAATAGGTTCCGTTTGCTTTTGTCAGAGACATAGCTACCGCTGTATCAACCATACCAATGATACAAGGCCCCCAAGTTACAGTGGCCCCAATCCGTGTTACTACAGTCTCACTAACACGGTGCTCATATCTGAAAAATGCCCCCACCCCCAAAGGAATTTTGATGCAGGGCTTACTAAGAGCTGTTATGCAGTTTCGTATGTTTTTATTTTAACCTTTTTAAGTGTAGTCAATCGGCTTCGGTACACAAAATTGCCTTGAAAAAATGTGTTCAAATAACTCGCAATTTGGAAACGCCAATTTCGCATGTGATGTACGCGTTAAATTGGCAATCATGTGCTTCGTTTCATATAATGTCGCCAATAGGTTGCGATAATATGTAAGTAGCTTATTTTTTCCACAAATTATGCTTTCGCATTGATAAAGATAGTTTAGTTCCTTTTATGTCAGTTAACGTTAGTGTTGTATTTAATTTTTCAATTTATTTTTATGCTCGGGATATGTATTTTAGATATTTTTTTATATAAAATACTAAATTTAATTTGGTACTTACGTATTATAGCACAATCGCCAGCATTCAAGATAACTCGCCACTTTGGCAATCCCAATTTTGTATGTGCTGAATTGGCAATCATGTGCTTCATTTCCTATAATGTCACCAATAGGTTGCGATAATACATAAGTACCTTTAAACAAACTGGCCGCAACACACCAATTTGGCGTGATTTCAAAATCATGCCAAAAACAAATAGAGTACCAATATGAAATTAATATTGTGGATATTATGTTAGCCTTTTTTATCTTTCTCTCCAGTAGTCCTTAATCAATTCACAATTGGCTGGATGGACCAGCTCTTTTTCCCCATCTAACCAGACTGAGCCACAGCAACGCGTGGCGGGTACAGCTAGTTTATTATAAGAATTATTTGTAATGTTTTTTGTATTTTACTATTTATATCAAATAAACAAATACGAATCTAATCCACATACTAAATATGCTTAATGTCGAAGGGCTTTGAATTTAAATAGCTATTAAACTAGGAATAAAATGTATACTATAAATGTGATGTTTTAAAATTCAATTATTCAAATAAAAACATATTGAAATTCAAATAACCTCCGGGAAGTCAATTTAAATTTTAAATTTAAACATACTTCTTGTAGTTAATTGGAAAAAAAGCTTAAAAAAACTAATTTATATGCTTTTAAATGGTTCACAAAATGTAATGATATTCTTAAGAAATGCAGATTAACCATTCAGTAAAATGCAATATATCTACATAAATTAATCTTTCTGTTATCGAAATCATGATAATACTATAACATCGAAAATGCATCTTATTTATTACTTTATTTCAAATTATACCCCAGAAAAGACTATAAGCACGGCTCTTTTGAAAAACCTATTGTTAAATAGCAACGAGCTTTTCACGCAATGAAGTCAAACGAGAAAGAGATGGTAAAAAGATTTTTCATAATCTGATGAAATGTTAGTGAAAGAATTACGTTTCATCAAATACCGATGATGAGTCAAGTATCAGATTATGTAAATTTACCGTTTTCGTAATAGTTATTGTTTCCGCAATAAAAAAAACACTTAATCATCAAGGTAATAATATGTGTAAACCGTGTAAAAAAATTTTTAAAACAAAAACAAAACAAGTAATACAAAAAAAAAATTTAAGTCAATTCCAACTTAGATCAACAAAAAAAATTATTTTAGTTACTTTTTATCAAAAAGTTACAATTAATATAAATATGTACATACATATGACAGAATCATAACATTAAGTAGCAATTAATTTTTATTAAATATCATTAAAGTATCGCATTATCATCTAAAGCAATCGTGTATATAAAATTTCAGTCCAACTATTCAGCTTTGAAAAGTGAGGGGGAAAAAATCTTTTAAAGTTTTGACCCAAGTCTCTAAAAATGAAGCCAACGTGGCTGTATCCGCGCGCGCGTAAATAATTAATTTCAGTCGATTAGTTTTAATTAAATATAATTAAATTATTGTATTGTTACCCAAGTGAGTGAATATTAACGTCCCACTGTTCAGCTACACGAGGGCTTTTGGGGACGGTCCACGTAATTTTGAACCATGGTCAAGTGACGTGGACGACACTTGAGCTGGCACCCTTCTCTCCTAACTACCACACCACACCAACGGGAGGACGTTTGAGCTCTCGACAGATTTAACGTGCATCTCTCCCCTACACGGCGGGTCTTCAGTGGTACTGGGATCGAACTCATGACACTCTAGCCACGATCCGATGCCTAGACCACTTGGCTACCGCGGGCACGTATTATTACCTAAAACAATAGTGTATAGAAAATTTCGCTTTAAAATGTGAGAAAAGAAACCTTTTTAAGTTATGACACAAATGGTCGCTAATTCGCCAAAAATGATGCCAACGTGGTTGTATTTGTAATTCTTTGAATAATTAGTTTTAACCAATAAATTTTTATTAATTATAATTAAATTACTGTATTGTCACCTAAAATAATCGTGTATATAAAATTTCAACTCAAATGAGTGTTTTAAAATGCATTTTATTAACGATTGAAAATTTGAACAAGATAAATATTGAGAGAATGAGCTAATAGTAGGAATTAGAAAAAAAAAAGATATTGTATAATTGTATACATTGTTGTTGTTGTGGGTGTCCTTCTCGAAGGGAAGGAATGAAAGTTGCCAGAGCCTGAGACAGGTTGGACTTCTATATTCCACTTTAATTTTGAGGGAGAACACCCTCGGGGTGGTCAGAGGCCTCCCACCTCTCTTTCCCTTCCACTAACTTCACAGTATGTGTGTTATATTTGAATGATAACATGTTACAACGATATTAAATTAAAATAGATTCCTTACAAAAAATGCACACGCAAACACACACTCACAGATAAACTAATGGATATTGAAATTTATTGTAACTGGCAAGCACATACAGCTTTGTGGTACAGTTGTTGACATAAGCCTGAGAACTCTCGAGAATTTCCGAATTCAAATTTCGTAAGCAACAGCACTAAACATTTCTGCAACACGTTTGTTTAATTATTCCCTGTTTTTATTTGGGACTTCTGGAATATATTTTTCATATTTTTAGGACAGTATTCTGAAATATTTCATGTAGTTGGAGCAACCAAGTGTTCATAGTCAGGAACCCGCGATCAGCGTTACATCACGGAGCTTTTGCTTACGTTTATTTAAATACTAGCAGTTAGCCACCCACTTTGCTGGGTATTTCATGATGTTTTATAAATATATACTGTTTATATATATATATATACAAATTATTGATATCTAAGTCCTAGCATTAAGAATTCGATTGTATTGAAAAATATACTTATACCTGTAACTCTCGCCTCTTGATGAAAAAAATTACAGAACTACTAATTTGTATTATCTAATAATCTCTAAAATGGAGTATAGAGTGATGTTTGCCCTTTCGTAACCCTATAGCCAAGTGGATTTCCGCAAGACCAATTTTAGGTGGATGTCTGCTACATAAAATAAACATGGAAGCCTAATTTCAAGTCTAAATCTAATAGAGTAAAAACAAAATTTTTATTATCAATACTCTCCCCCCCCCCTGTAATTCCGTCCCCAAAACCGTTCTTAGCGGATTTCAATTCAACAAAAGAAAAATGTAAACCAAATTCCATTATTATAGTCCTTGCAGCTCGAAAAAAGGAATTTTTTTTGTCAACATGCCCCAGTAACCCTCTGCTCCTCCAGGAGTTGATTCCCGTCAAAAGCATTCTTAGTGGATCCCTATTCAACAAAAGAAACATGCTTCACAAAATTCAAGTACGCAGGTCTAACAATTCTAAAACAGGATTTTTTTCCTATAACTCCCCTTGACCTCTCGCAACCTTCCTTAGCAGTCGATTTTTGTTTTACTCTTTGTTAGAGGAACTCTATTCCATGAGAGGAACATGCCTACCAGTTTTGAAGCAGGTAGATCAAATAGTTTAAAAACGGAAATATTTATCTATTACGCCCCTTACTACACCAAAATTAAACTTGGGGGTAGATTTTTGCGAAACTTATTTTGTAGAGTATCTCTACTGAGAGGAATCTGCTTACCAAATTTCAAGACTGTACGTCTAATAGTTTAAAAATGGGAATATTTATCTATTACGCCCTTTAATACCCCAAAATGAAACTTGGGAGTCCGTTTTCACAAAACCCATTATATAGTGGATCTTTACTCCATGAAAGGATTCTGTTAATCATATTTAAAGACTGTACTTCCAGGAGTTTAAAAATGGAAGTATTTATCTATAACGCCTCTTAAGACCCGCAACGACACTTGGGGGTCGATTTTCACGAAACCCATTTTGTAGCGTATCTCTATCCTATGAAAGGAATCTGCTTACCAAATTTCAAGACTGTGCGTCTAATAGCTTAAAAATCGGAATAATTATTTATATGCCCCTTAACCCCCCGCAACACCCCTTGGGGTCAATTTTCCCAAAACCCATTTTGTAGCGGATATTAACTCCATGAAAGAACTATGCTTGCCAATTTTCAAGCAGGTAGGTCAAGGAGTTTAAAAACGAATATATTTATCTTTTATGCCCCTGCAACGCCACTTGGGGGCTATTTTCCCAAAACCCATCTTATAGTTGATCTCTACTCTATGAAAGGAATCTATTTATCAAAATTAAAGACTGTGCGTCTAATAATTTAAAAATGGAAATTCTATAACGCCCCCGCAACGCCACTTGGGGGTCGATTTTCACCAAACTCATTTTGTATATATAGCGGATCTCTTCTCTATGAAAGGAATCTGCTAACCCAATTTCAAGATTGTACGTCGAGTAGTGTAAAAATGGAAACAATTATTTTTAACACTCCTTAACCCCCTTAACGCCCCTTGCGGTTCGAATTTCACGAAAAATCCGTTCTTAGCTGATCTCTACTCCATGAAAGGAACATGTCTACCACATTTCAAGTCTGTAGGCAGAATAGTTTCGGAGTTATCATGATTAGTCAGTCAGTCAGTGAGTCGCTTTTCTCCTTTATATATATAGTTATGTAGATAGATATAACCCATCACATAAAAATAGTACATGCCACTGGTTGACCAGTTCAAGTTTCATCCTCGTCATTAGAGAATGTTACAAAGTTACTAGACCATGAGAGTAGCAACATGGTGTAGTTTCGAATGAAATTGAAAAGAGTTAAATTTCTCAATGAGTAAAGCATCAAAATATCCATGGAGCGAACTGTGAATGATGATATCAATTAAGGGTGCCAACTATGTTGCTTAGTACTTATATCTTGGTTTTAATTATGAGATTCTTTGCCAATAACCATCATGAAACTCTAATCAAAACATCGAACAATGACTTCAAACCAGAAGTCCGTGTAAAAATATTAGTTATCTGCGAGTTTGAATGTAGGGAAAAAATTCAACTGACCAATAAGGAACAATCTCTTTCGTTTTAAAGGGTTTTTTAATGCAAAGTAGACAGTTATTTATACTGGAAAAAAGAACATATATAAACATAACAAGCACAATTAAATTCATCATGGACAAAACATCCTCATTATCACAATCATAAATAATCACACTGACTAATTAATAAATAAAAGAAGTTTTGATGAAAATTTCCTACACATTAATAAATAAATTCATTTGATCTTAAAATGTGAAAACATATTACACAGTATAATGTATAAGGTTTTTTAATTGCTTTTCATTATAAAAAATTGGTTAGTTCCATAATTTCACACACACATATATATAATTTAAAGGTATATGCAAAGGAATTATCTCACACTTCTGTCTTTTCTCTCCACTAAAAGACAGTAACCAAAAAGATCAGGAAGTGACAATAAGCTTAAGACTTTGTTCTTGGAGCGATAATATTTCAAATCAATAAATCATTCAATGCATTGTAACTAACTTTTTAGAGACATTTACCCCCTCCCACCCCCCTTGACATAAACTGTGATACTTATTCTAAAAGAGTAGCTACTATAAGAGTAATTTGTATAATACATGTGAAATTTTGAAATTTTTGTTAAATTTGAACGAATCTTTGAAATTACGAACATTTGTACAGTAGAGTATTTTTGGACACTCTACTCCCTTTCTACTAAGCAATCTTGGATAATGGAATTTTTTAAGAATATCCATGCATATTTTTAAAAAATTAATTTTACTGCAGGCTGTGTTGCAGGTTTTAATATTCATTAATTTTTAAAAAATACTGTGGGTTTTTGAAATAATCCGCATTGAAGAATGTACTCGTGTTTAAAGTGGAATTTGGAATTATTGCGTAAATTATTCGAATTATATTTAAAACTACATTTAGCATTCGAAAATTTTCCGTCAATAACTCCAACTTCGGATGGGGTAATATCATGAAATATTTTCTACCTCGTGTTGACAACTTTCGAAATATCTCAATTCAGACAATCTAAATACTATTAATTTCCGAAATACAAGACATTGAACTTTCTACTTAATGTACTTTTTACAGAAAAAAAAATCTTCAAAACCGAAAGAAAACTGAAAGGTAATGGATTCCGCGAATATTTTCTGTTATGGTTTCTCCTAACCCAACTGCTATTGCCTCAAGGTCTGTGAGAGAGTGACTCTTTTTGAGTGGCTATGTGCATTAGAACTATCTTTCTTGGCCACAGATAGAGGGGCCCGAGGCGTCACCGGTATCGGGCGGGCTGTCAGTCCGGGCGGCCTGCACCCCACGTGACGAATTCCACACTCTATACCCCAAGAGCTTTTCCTTGTCCCCATCTCATAACTCCACCGATAGCCCTTATCTACCAGACCCACTTGGACTATGGGGGAAAAGTGAAGGGATTTCTGTTAGACAGAGGGATTTTTTCCCCTCCTCTTTGCAAATGATGTCTTTACGCTGTTGAGGTCTGAAACGTGTTGTTTGTATATGCTTTGAAGTTGTGTAAGAAATAATAATGTACGTGTAATTTGCATTAATTAACTTCGTTCCATTTATGTGTTTCTATACATACCATAAAATTAAATTTATATAAATGCAGTGACTAGATGTGTTGTGACAAGTATTTTCTTTTGTTTTAATAAAATGAAACACCGTTTACAAATGAAGAATTTTGTAAACAACATTTCACTTTTCGTATGTTTTGTGACATTTCTACGTATATGTGTAGCTGTATTTTTTTCTAAGATATTTTTAAAAAAAGCTCTACAGACAGCGTAATTAATATCACGCAATACAGTATCTCCAAAGGAATTCTGGTAAATTTACAAATAATTCAAAATTCCCATGAAATTTCAAAACAATAAGTTTGCCTGATCTGAGTTTTCTTTTTTTACTAGAAGTCTTTTATAAGTCAAAGTAATAAATTAGTTTAAATAAACAGCAATATGCTAATAAACAATTCTTAAAATAAGGATACAATTTAGAATGATTCTTAATAAAAATCTGAAAAGGAACCCAATGCATTCAACTTATGGACATATCCGTTAAGAATAAAAACAATATTAAGTGATCAAAATAATGATCACCCTTATTTTTTAAAAATTATTTACTATAAAAATTCAGAGAATAATCGTGTATTTTTAACTAAACACATTACTATTATCCATTGGAAAATAATTATTTTTTAAATTTTATAAGCAAATTTTTAAGAAATCGTGCAGTAAAGCAAGTAAATTCGTGTTTTGTAAAAATTTTCAATTTTTAACATATATATTTTAATATACAATTTTAGCTATAATCTACGAAAAAACACATATGAAACATTTCCTTTGGAATAAGCATACAGTATATATCATCTGCAAGCTTTTATAAGCTATTTTTGCTACTTATAAAAGTGGCATGGCAACATTCATAAACTTATTTCATTTTGTCTGAAAATAAATGTATTTTTATTGAGAAAAGAATTTTTTCCTTTCATTCATTTCCCCAAATGTTGATCGAGTGTAATTGAAAAGAAAAAACATTAAATTTTATTTCCACATTGGAGTTCAAACACATCTGAAATACATTATGGAATTAGTAAATAAAAGTTATTCATATTATTTTTCTATTTTTCTCATAAATCCTACGGTAATATTGATCTACAATGGCATTAAATATTGACATTCCATTTATGTAACTATGTGAGATTTTGCTCACACAAAAAGTAGAGAACCAGGTAAAGATTTATTTTAAGCCTATAGATTATACCATTTCTAATATAATTTAGGGAAGATTATTTTTTTCCCTTTTAGTAGGCCTTGTCAAAAGAAGTTTGATTTAAAAAATTCACAATTATCCAAATTCATTATTCATTACAAATTATGACACATAACTCAATCTCTAAAGTTTAATATTCTTTAGATTTCTTTTCTTGCTACATTTTCTTTTTTTTTCTCTTTGTCTGTTTTATTGCAATTCCAAAGAAATTTATGTTTCTAATTCCTTTTTTTTTTACCTTTCTAAATAGATAAAAATAAGCTCAATCAATTTTATTAGAGATTTTTTCAGGCTAATAATGCTGATATTTTACATGATGAATATTTTCTTGCTTACATTTTTAATAGAAAAATATATACAAAAACAACTAATATAAAAAAAATTAAGTCAATTCTTACTTAGATCAACAACAAAAAATTATTTTAGTTACTTTTTATTTAATAGTTATAATTAATATAAATATGTATATACATATGACAGAATCACATTATAAGAGGTAATTAATTTTTATTAATTATCATTAAAGTATCGCATTGTCATCCAAAACAATCGTGTATAAAAATTTCAGTTCAACTGTTTAGCTTTGAAACGTGAGAGAAAAAAAAATCTTTTAAAGATTTGACCCAAGTCGCTAAAAAGGAAGCCAACGTGGCTGTATCTGTAATTCTTTAAATAATTAATTTCAGTCAATGATTTTAATTAATTGTAATTAAATTATCATATTGTTACCCAAAACAATGGTTTATATCAAATTTCAGCTCAAATGAACCCTTTAAAATGTTAGAAAAAAACCTTTTCAAGTTTTGACACGTCGCCAAAATGGTCGCTAAGTCCCCAAAAATGATGCCAACGTGGCTGTATTTGTAATTTTTTGAATTATTAGTTTTAATCAATTAAAATATTTATTAATTATAATTAAATTACTGTATAGTCGTCCGAAATAAGCATGCATATAAAATTTCAGCTCAATTGAGAGCTTTCAAATGCATCTTATTAACAACTGAAAATTTGAAGAAGATAAATATAGAGAGATTGTGAGCTCATAGTAGGAATTGAATAAGTGCTTACTTACGTCTAACTCAGCACGAGAGATTTCACGTGCATCGGCTCCTTTACGCGGTGGGTGTTTAATGACATCAGGATTCGATCCGGCAACTCGATAACACCGACCACAAGTGAGTGACCATGTCTACCATGCTTCTGTGGACACAATATACCTAAAAGATTATGTATATTAAGCACAATTAGACTTCAATGTGCTCAAAAAGCAGAGAGTAGAAGTTAAAGGAAGGTCTACCATCTCATATATTGTAGGGCATCATTTGATAGTTTCAAAACTATACTAGGTCTGTCCTCAATAGATTTCACATAGTTCACGATTAACAATAAAAATCAACTAATCCTATATAAATTGTATTCTCTAAGCTGGCCAGTTTAAATTTGTATATATACCTTATGAGTTTCAGCTCAATAACATTTTTAAAAAATATTTGGCTTTATTTATTTACGTCATAAACTATCGGAAATAAGAGATGGATCATTGCCATTATCTCAGAATATTTTTGGACAAGTCATTCCGGAAAAAAACAAAGGATATACTCAAATCAACAATAATAAAACATCCGTTGCTTTTAAACATTTAAAATTGTGTTCTTATTCTCTCTCTCTCTCAAAGATTTTACGTTGTTCTTTCAAAAATAAATAAATAAGTTGTTTTGAAGTGTATGGCACTACGAGAGACACAATGCAAAATGCAGATAAATGCGATAAAATGCAAGGTAATAAATTTTTGGTCCATTATCCAGTACATGGTGTGGTCTATTGCTTAAATTTCTTTAAAATAGTATTGCAGAAATTTATTTCATCCTAAGTAACTTTATCCTTTTTGGACTGTTCTTAGAATATTATCGAACGCTTCCAATCTTCAATAACACCGTAAAACTCGAAATCAAAATAAAACGGCTGGAATCTAGCACCAAAAGCTCTTTTTATCTCTTGGCGTAAGTGTTCGCAAGAAAACATTTTGAGATACATTTGGCGACCAAAACACATATATTGAATCCAACGGCTGTTTTTTTTTTCTCTATCTCAGTAGGGATTTTTCCCCCTTTACCTCGCGACATAATATTCACTTTTTTCCCCCTCGTTTTGTTTGTTTTAGTTTCTTGGTCGAAGCTTAGGCTGGGAGTTAAAAGAAGGTGAATCTTTTGCAACCATTTAGAAGCCAGTTCTTATCTCCGGTATCACCTGCCTCGTTTCGGACTTGATGTGTTCTCTGAAAATCGTGGAACTCTAGAAAAGCTCTCGCCAGGGTTTTGTGCATTACGTGATGCTGCGATTCGGAAAAATTCGAGAAATGCAATCTTTTTACCTGATATGCAGAATAGAATTAGTTTTTTTCCTCTCCTTGTTCCTTCGCAAAACCTATTAAAAAATTCTGCATGCATTTTATAATTTTAGAAGTATTTTTCCATCAATTATTTTTTAATATTTGTCCAACTTACCTGAAGTAAAATTCTTCTATTATAATTTTTCCGGTTAAAGATTTTTCCACGTGTTTTCCTTTGTATTTATTTAACATATAGATCGAAAATTGGCTTTTTTTTCAGAATTTTCAACTTTATGGTATACAGATGAGGGGAAAAGAAATTAAAAAAATTAATTTTAATGATAAATACTGCTACAAGGGGAAGGAAGTTTAAGTAAAAAGGTTTTTAATGGTAAAAAGTTAAAATTTTGATAAACAGGCATTTTAGTGCTTTTCAACATTTATTGAAATGAGATGATGCCAACTAAATAGTTACAAAAAGGAAACATCCTTTCAGTAGTACACACAAAAAATTTTCAAGGAGGGGGGGGGGAGGAAGTCTAGAGTCGAAAGTCCACCATTCTTGTATCATACCTCAATACGCCGCCAAACATATTCTTTTGATTTTGTCGATTTGGGGAACAAAAAACAGTAAAAACTTAATTATTGAATTAACAAATGACATTAATTAATAAAATAGACTGTTAATAATAAATACTTAATTAAATTTTGCATAGCATTATCATCAATCAAAAAAAAAATCAAGAGCTATTGGGGTGTCCACACCCTGTGGACACACCTTGTGTGAGCCACTGCGTCAGGTACAATTAGCAGCTTTTTTAATATGCAATTTTAAAAACGCTTGAATCGGACTGATTCGGCGGCGAAGGTAGAGAGAGCTTGAGTTTTCAAATGTTGCAATGTACGCTGTACAACTCACTCTCATGCAAACGAGAAGTTACACAAAAAATTAATGGTTTGGTTTGGAAATACAAAATATTTTAACACAACAGACAACTTTTTACTGACATACTTCAAGTTGTTTAGCGTAGAATAAATTTGAGACAGTAGAAAAAATAGAGTTGACACAAGAACATTATCATGCTATGATTTTCTATGATTTTAAAGCGGAATTAAATCAATACGAATGCGTTAAACGGCTGCAAATTTTGTAAGTATAACCTTGAAAACCTAGGTGTACCTCAAAAATTTCAGAATGACCCTCCTATTGTAAAAAAAAATTGAGTATAAAATCATCTAACCAAGAGAGAGAGAAAAATTGTCTTTTCCCGTTTTTTTTTCACAAAAATTCAACCTCTTTGTGATAATATTAAATTTTGAAATTATTTTTCTCCTAATTTTTATACCATAGAACATGCTTTCCACTAAATTAGGTTCCAATTCCGCGATCCCCCCTAGTGCATACACTATCTGGCCAAAAGTATCCGGACAAACAGTGGTATGGACTTAGAGAGTCCTGAGGCACATATTAATATGATGTTGGTCCCCCTTTTGCATGGATGACAGCCTGCACGCGTTTGGGAAGACTTTCCACCAATTTTTGATAGGCGACCATAGGAGCCTTCCAGGCGTCCATCACAGCTGAAGTGAGGGCTTGCAGTGAGGATGATCGATTTGGCTGGCTACGTAATCTGCGCTCTAATTCATCCCAAAGGTGTTCTATGGGATTTAGATCGGGGCTCTGACAAGGCCAGTCCAGTTTTTGAACACCCATTTCGTCAAACCACGTCTGTGCAAGCCTCGATGTGTGAATGGAGCAGTTATCCTGCTGGAAGAGAGAGAGAGAGAAATGGCCCTTCCCCGAAATATTGCCATAGAGTTGGGAGTGCAGCATTGTCCAGAATGTCCACATACATCTCAGAGTTCATGTTTCCAATCACAGGAACTAACGGACCCAGGCCAAACCACGAGAAACACCCCCACACCATTATGCTTCCTCCACCAAACTTAACAGTCGGCACAATGCAGTCACTAAAGAAACGTTCGCCGGGCATCAGCCAAACCCAGACGCGTCCATCGGACTGCCAGACTGTAAAGCTAGATTCATCACTCTAAAGAATAGTTTTCCACATGTCCACAGTCCAATGACGATGAGCTCTACACCATTGCAATCGATGCTTCGCATTCTGTGGAGTGATGTTTGGCTTGTGAGCGGCTGCACGACTATGGAATCCCAAGTTTTTTAACTCTCGACGGACAGTCCTGTTGCTAACACTAATTCCTGATGAACTTTGGAACTCCTGAAAAATTTCCACCAACGAGGACTTACGATTTTGTTTCACTACCCTTTTCAGAGTTCTGAGGCTGCGTTCACCAAGTATTTTCGGCCTACCGGTTCGTTTTTCTGCCGTTTCACTCTGCCTCGACATTTCCACTTCACAATTACATCGCCCACAGTGGATTTAGGCTTCTGTAGAATGTCCGCAATCTCACGAACTGATTTCCCACAAAGGTGGCACCCCACTATACTGCCACGATCAAACTCACTAAGCTCCTTTGACTTACTCATTGCCTCACAAACGTATAAATACAATCTGACAAACCACTACCAACACTTTTATAGCTTTCAATTACGTATCAAATTGTGTCACTCGCCAGAACCACTTTTTTAAGGGGTGTCCGGATACTTTTGGCCAGATAGTGTATTATTTAAAAGTATTTTTATTTTTTCAGAATGAAATCATTTTTTTTCCTTCCACTTTTTTTTTTTGGCATTTATATAGAATATCTATAATTTATTTGGGATATTTTTTTTCAAAATTAAAGGGTTTTTTTTATTAGCAATCATTCTGTTCTTGTTTAGTATAACCGTCATAAAATTCTTCAAGCATTTTTTTATTTTTCTATTTTTAAGGGGGGAAATGTCACTTTGATCACTTTTCAACATGAAATTTCATGGTAAAAAAGCTTTTATCAAATGTGAATAGCCAATTTAAATATATGCAAATGAATTATAAAAACCATATTTTTGTAGAGAAGTACAATCAAAGATACTGACATACATGAGAAGATTCCAAAGGAAAACAAAAGAAAGTAGAAAGAACTGACATTACTTAAGATTTTATTCAATTAATTTATTTATGTCATTTAAAAGTAGACTAAATCAAAATTATATGTAACGATTTTTTACACACATAGTAGAATTTATACTCATTGTGTAAAATTTATTCTATTAAATGTTAAAGCTTTGAACCGTAATTTTTTTCGTTCCGGTTCATCTAAAATATACACTCACTTCCAAAAGTTAAGCACGAAAATGTAAAATGCAAAAAAATCAACAAATACTGCTTTGATTGACACAAAATTTGGCAGTAAAGTAGCATATATATTTAAGCATACAACAAAATCAATAATTATATACAGAAATGAAAGCAATATTAAATTTTTGTAAGTTATTAGATAATGTCATACTGGAGACTTAAGCAGAATTATGTGTAAAGTGAAAATAAACAGCATAAAATGAAAAAAAGGACATTAATAGAGTATGTGATCCCCCCTCATCTGTATGCAAAGTTTACACCTTCTGATCATGCTTTCAATTAGGTGGTCAACCACCGCAGAATCAAGCAGTCGCCATTCTTCTTATAGAGCAGTTTCCAGCTCAATAAGAGTGGCTGGAGGGGGAAACGTGAAGATACAGCACGGCCGAGAGCATCTCAAGGATTTTCAATGGGATTAAGGTCGGGTGAATATGCTGGCCACGCTATACGCGCAATCCCTTCACTCTCCAGGTAATCATCGACGATGTCAGCTCTATGGAAACGTGCGTTATCGTCCATTAAAACAAAAGTAGGGCCAACTGCTGTAGCGTACAATCTCACAATGGGTTTAGGACTTCATCTCGATACCAGACAGCCGTCACAGAACCCCGTTTAAAGATGTGCAGGTCGGTGCGGTATTTTAATGATATCCCTGCCCACACCATACTGTTTAAGCCTCGGAATGCGTGATGTTCGGTGATGTTTGGGGGCTGATTGCGTGTTCCTTGTTTACGCCATACCCTTATACGCTTGCCATCTGGCTCCAGAGCAAATCTTGATTCATCAGTAAACATGACATTGCCCCTGTCAGACACAGTCCAGTTGCCATATTCCTGGCACCACTTTAATCGTGCTTCTCTTGATTGGACGGATAGAGGAACACAAACTCGAGGTACCCGGGCATACAGTCCGTTCATATGTATTCTTCGGCGAATATTAGCTGCAGATATAGCCTTACCAATGGACTCTGTAACCATAGATGCCACACGTGTGGAGGTCGCTCTGCGATTCCGCTTTGCTACAATAGCAATATATCGATCTTCCACGAGGGTTGTAAACCTTGGGCGACCGCCTACGGGGCTTCGGACAACTGTCTGTGTGGTTTGGAATTGTTTCCATAAAAGTGAAATTACAGAATGAGGAACACCGGAGGAAAGAGCAACATCTGTGATCGACTGCTTTGCTTCAATACGCTCCACAGCACGCCAGCGTTCAGAATCTTCCATTCGTTTTCTGGAAGTCATAGAAACACTTATGTCTTGAAAACAAATTGTACGAAAGTTTTAAACACATTCTATCAGCACTTACAATCAACTTCTGTAACCCTTCATAAAGCTGGCTTTTTATAAGACTGCCCTTTTTGCATATTTCTTGACATGAAAGCACGATTGGCTGTTACCTAACATATTTGCATACTTCCATCTACCTCTGCAGCAAATTGCATCCTTTTCAATTCTGATTGGCCTCCGGAAATTAGTATTTTCCTCTCCGTGCTTAACTTTTGGAAGTGAGTGTATATATGTGATAAGACGGGGCAATTGGAAAGGATTTCCTTATTTGGATCATCATTTTGACTTTGATTTTGCATATTTAATATTATTGAGGAGGCAGCCTTGTGGTTCGTTACTCTTATTTATTATACATTGAACATGTAGACACACATATGAACAGCATCACAAAGAAACACACACGCAACAAAAATACACAAACGCTAGATGCAGCCAGTTACATGATAAAAGACAAAGAACAGAAGGGGAGGGTCTCCAAAAATCTCGGTGTATATATAGGTAGCTCATATCACATGATCTGAGTGAGTGGATAGATGTAGTTCAAAATACTCTCGTTAGGCGGCTAGCTAACTTATTATTAAAACGTGGGTCTCTTGAAGGGACGGACCATAGATAAGATTAAATTATTGGGAATTAAATAAATTCTTTAGAATGTTTTATTCTTTTCATTTATTATTTTCGTTTTCTTGATATTCTGCTATGGTGCAGTATCTTAGATAAGCATTTACGCATCTCCTCTTCTCAAGGATGATACTCGATACTCTCTTTATCCCTCGCATCCTTGTAATTATGTGGCACTCTTCTTTAACAGTAAAAACTATTCTCTTGAATAATATTAACTTGAGAAATATGGAATTTAATTAATATTAGTAAATTAACGATAACGACGTAAATTTAAATACTTTATATATGACAGTATAATACTTTAAATATATCGATATAATACTCGTGATATTAATATATGACCAACATGATTACAAGAAAAATGTAAGCTAAATATGATTACAAGAAAATGAATAATAACAAAAGAATTATCCACAGAAAACTGTACAATCATTTAAAATTATCATTAATCAATTCCAAATTTTCCCTGTTCTATAATAGAATTTCAAACCAAGGGAATATGCCGTCTCCTCAATCAAGTGCTCTCTTTATAAATAAATCCAAATGGAATTTTAGAAAACAATCTTATTACATCTATAAATATACTTTTATTGATATTTATTTCATATTTAAGGTTAGTTTACCCGACTGTCAAATAAAATTTATAGTTTTAATAAGCCTCAGATCTCCCTTTTGATGTCTTTTTGCAAAGCTGAAACTACTTTGATGTTTAAAATTTTAAAAAATTTCCTTTTTTGGCTATCTAAACGTAATGGACAGATATTAGTAAAATATATGTACTCGTATCTACCTATATATGCATAGTAATAAAACATCTTATCATAACTATGATACACACAGTGGCATAATGGAGAATACTAAGGCGTTCCTGCAAAGTCAGGTTTGGGGACCCTAGCCGGATCTTAGAAATGATTGCAATACCATATCATCAGGCTCTGCCCCTCCCCCCCCCGCGATGCCGGGGGTGTACGTTACGCCACTGGATACACACGTATGATAGTATGCATAGTTCATCAACGCAAGAAAGTCTAAACAGAGGTTACAAGATAAAACAAAGATAGTGTTAACAAGAAGTATAGTCCATTTTGCATGTATATAGCTTACGAGGGAAGACCAAAAATAATCGGAATTGAGTTGTTACGCGTACATGATTTGTTGCTACGAGTTGCGCAGTTAGGTGGTGTTAGTTGGGGGTCTCTCGCTACCGTTAGTGAGCTGGCGTCAGTCTGAGTTAAGTGGATTGCTTTTCTGTTATGTGCGTTCCTGTTTCAACCCTTTGGCGATTAGTGAGATGGCAGACCACAAAGAACAAAAATTGTGAACGAAATTTTGCTTTCTGTTGGGAGACCGTTGGATGCTTCGACAGACCTTTAATTGCGATGCTTTGAGAATATCACAGGTCTACAAACGGTTTTCCCGTGCAAATCTGACAATATGTCAACTGAAGACATGACACACCCAGGGCGTCCTTCGAAAGGAAGAAATGACAAAAGCATTGCCAAATTCAAACGTACAATTGAGGAAGATCGTCGAGAGACCATTGACGAAATTTCTGAGGAAACAAACGTGTCATGGAGAATATTTACGACATTGCTCAAGCTCATACAGCATTATGATTCCACAGTTTTTGACAAACAAAACATGATGCTTGTCCCTCATCCCTTCCCCCTACTCATCTGATCTGGCTCCGCCGGATTTTTTTTTTGTTTCCAAGAATGAAGAGAAGTCTGAAAAGAAAGCGATTCTCTCCGTGATGTGGATGAAGTCAAACACCCTGGAGGCTTTGAACAGTATCCTGCTTTAAGAGTTCCAGAACTGTTTTGAGTAGTAGTAAAAATGTTGGGATAAGTACATCATTGCACTTAGACAATACTTTGAAGGGGACTAAAGTGGAGTTCAATAAAAATGCAAAATAAAAAAATAGCAAAAATAAATTCCGGTTATATTTGGATCCCTCCCCCTTGTACACTGTGGGTTCATGCTGGATTAAGAAGGCAAGTTGCAATTGTCCTTTAAGGGTCCCGTAGACAGAAATTCCAACTCTAAAACGATGAAAGCGCCCTCTTCTGGAGGGGGGAATGGGCGTTCCTAAAAGAAAGGCCAAGTACTCATGAGTACTGGTCTTAATGATCGGAGGTAAATAGTTCCTTCATAAAAGATAAATTATATGCCTTTTTTCTTAATTTTCAATATTTTCTTGACTTTGAAATAAACATTTTTTTGAAGCTATTATTTTTCCAAATTTCCATTTACTTGATCCCATCTTCTGATGATTATGTTCTGACAGCAGTCATGATGAAAGAAAATGACGTCACAGAATCATACAAGCCTCTTCTACAACAGTTGAGAGAGGGATTCTAAGTGCAAAGGGAGCTCGAGACAGGACCTCTCTTTCGCCTTCTATTTTTGTTCTTGGAGGGTCCAGTTAACAACCAACTGAAAACTATTTATATGACAACTGACCCCTCTTTTACTGCCCACCCCATGGCAGTTTTCAATTACATGAAAACTGTGCTCGACATTCTAGTTGTACAAAGAAACTACTTTTTTTCCGCTGTTTCGTTTCTGTTTTGAGGAACATCAGTTTTTCATTTGAATTTTATAAAAATATAAGTTTTAGTTAAGGCAAAAACCTTTATATATATATATATATATTTCTATACATTCAAAACAATTTTCTGTGATATTCTTCAATACTAAATTGCATCAAAGTCCTTTTTTAAACAGTTTAATGACAAGAGAAATTTATAAAATTAATGGAATGAATAGTGTAATGTGATTTAAATTATTCTCTTTCCTGAAATATTTCAGGTCAGTTCTTTATTTCCGATTCAGTTCAATAATTTTATTTAACAACGGTTTAAGACATGTAACAAAAAAAATCTTATATAAATGTAATAAAGTACAGTGGCGTAACCACCAATGGGCTAGGTAGTGCCGTGCACAGGGTTGCCCCTTGAGATCAGGGGACCCTCACGCCTTGACTACCAAGCAAGTCGAGCTTGCGATAATTTCTCCCATAATTGAGGTATAAATATAAAAGATTGTTACATAGCTGTAATCATGGCAACTCCGTTGAAAGTAATTTCAAACTTGTAAGGAATTCCCCTAAATTCTTTCCTTTGTTTGTGTATAGTGTTGCGAATTTTACTTATTAAAAAGTTTATATTATTTTTCAATTTTTTCATTTTTCTAATCTTTACTTGAAAATAAACATCAAGTTCCATGAAATGTCTTACCATACATCTAAATAAACTACACAGGAAGCTATTTCTTCTTGGTCATTTTATTTTTTATAACAATATGATTCATAATAAGCTATTTTCAATGTTTCACAATCTGGTATCTGCAACAGACTGATGTAATTTTGACCCCTCTCCTCTGTTTTTTCGTGTGTTTTATTTTAAATAATTATAATAATTTTGTATTATATTTTCTTGTTTGTGCATATTCCTTTTATCATTTCCTGTCTATCACATGTCAAATCGAACCTGGGCAATCACTAAATTCCCAAGAAAACTCATATGCATACATGTAAGTAGTTTGTAGCTTTGCTTTCCTATGTTCACAGGGTTGATGTGAACCAGCTTTGTATATATATATATATATAAAATACTCTAATATATTTTTAATTAATAAAACTCCACCAATATTCTCTCTTTTTTTTGCACCAAGACCTTTGGATACCTAGCTACGCCACTGATAAAGTATATTGAGTATTGGTTTTGGGACCCACACAATTTTTTGGAAGAACAGTTTTAGTGTTGGAATTTCTAATATAAATACAGTTACAAAAAAAAAGGAACGAGTGTTACAGTAGTCGCATATGATGTGTAACATGACATGTTATCCTGGTAAATACGCAATAGTAAGATAAATCCTGGAAAAAATTAATCGTGTATGATTGGAAATAATTTTCTATCAAATAATTTTATCTTTAATGAAAATTTTATTTAATTAACACAAAGAGTCATGTAATTTTTTAGCAAAAATAAATATTCTTATTCAATTTGGGGAAGACACACACACAATAGACTTATGATGACTAAAATCTGACACATATACTTGAGATTTTAAAGTATTTAATAACCTTTGAAAAACAACGTCAATAACAGTACCACTGTTAGCTGTCGATATATTTCGGTTTGTGTTCATTTCGAGCTTGAGCTCATCATTCAAAAAAGCTATGAGCGGACAATCGTAAAGTTACCTGACTGACAAACAGATTTGGTAAAGCAGTAATTGGTTCGGCCGTTTGTTTCTGAGAGATTTGTGTTCGTTGCAAAAAAAAAAAAAAAAAAATACCTGCTGCGTGGAGTTGAATTTTGTGCAATTCTTTTCGGCTGTACTCCTTCAGTTTTTAATTTTTTTTCTCACGTTTCTTTTGTCGAAAATCTCGCATACATTCTGCTTTGGATTTACTCGTCTCGGTAAATCACAAAATCGTTTTAAAGTTATTGTATTCCAGATTTTAATTTCAATTAACTTTTTTCACTAATCATACTAAATATTTTTCTTATTTATCACACTAATGTTATATTTTTAATATCACAAACAGAAACCAGCAATATATTTTTTTAAAAAATAAAAATAATTTAAATCAGCTTTTAAAACCGTGGAGGATTATATACCATAATGACTAAAGACGCGAGATTCCCAAGTTCAAAAAAGGTCATGAAGAATACAAAGAAACTGTAAACTCAAGTGTCATTCTCGCTATCCGATCTTGGCTTAGAAGAGGGATGGCCAACTCAAATGACCTTGCGGGCCACTTCGGAAAAACATTATAATCCTGCGGGCTGCAAACAAAAATTATATATCTTTATATTATATTTAAACCCATCACAAACATTTATTGGAATGAAATTTAAAACGGAATGAATTATTATTGATTTCATTATTTTTCATCTATACAAGCATAGATAATTTATAATAATATTGCAAGGATCAAATATGTCTAATTCTAGCAATAGGCAGCGCGATGGAGTTACAGGAATCGAGTGTGATGCTGCGCTGCAATACCGCACACTTCTAAGAATGTATTAAAATAAAAGAAAGGTAATAAAATAGAAACAGTTATGAAGTATATTTGTTACAAAACACTACATTAAAAACAAAAATATTGTACAAAATAATCATATTTTGTAATGAATCTCGAGGCCGCAAAATTATTCAAGGCCGCGGCTTGGCCACCCTTGGCTTAGAACTACGAAGTCTGTCGCAAATAACATATATGGCTCTAGAGCAGTGGTCTTCAAACTTTTTCAACTCAAGGAACCCTTTGAACTTGAAAGTGTTTTTGTGGAACCCCTAGAACTAGAAAGTGTTTTCGTAGAACCCTAGAACTAGAAAGTGTTTTCGTACAACCCCATTCCAATCAGAATTTCCCGGGATTTTGGGGGGAAATCTCTCTCTCTATATATAATTCCTCAGATGTCAAACATTCAAATTGTGGAGTGAGTGAGTGAATATTAACGTCACACTGTTCAGCTACACGAGAGCTTTTGGTAACGGACCTCGTAATTTTGAACCATGGTCAAGTGACGGGGATGACACCTGAGATAGCACCTCATCTCCTAACTACCACACCACACTAAAGGAAGGACGTTTGAGCTCTCGACAGATTTAACGTGCATCATTCCCCTACACGGTGGGTCTTTAGTGGTGCTGGGCTTGAACTTTAAAATTGTGGAACTATTTGCCTGTATTTGTACTTGCAGTGCATTCTTCATAGCGCATTAACTTAGAATTCATTTTGAAAAAAAAAAAGCAGTGATGAGTTATCTTGAATAATATATGAAACACATGTATAAATGAAAATGCAAAATGTAGATACTGCTTTCCAGACAGAAATTTAAAAAAAAAATTTCTGCAATGTTATTTCTAAGTTGAATTTTCAGTGAAGGAAATAAAAACGGAATAAAAACATCAGTAGCAATAGTAAATAAATTAATTGAAATTTATATGTTTTAAGAAGAAACTATTAATGTTACTAAAAATATTCTTAAAATTATGGAAAACTTTCTGATTTATTTTAAATCAATGGTATTTCATCTTCGGAATATTTGAATCTTATTTAAAATGCGATGATCAATAAATCCATTTAGTATGTGGAAACTTTCACAATATTTGAAATGAACAGCGGAACAAGAATTTAGAAAAAAAGAAATACACACTTTTCTTTCCAATTCCTGAAATTCTGTCCTATATTCTTTTTTCGTTTAGCCGAAAGAAATAATCTTTTTTTGAAGCTGCGACGATGATCCATTTTATTTAATAACTGAAATAAACTGTGCAAAATAAGTTTTAAAACAGCTGATATTCAAATAACTTAAACTTGGAAAAAAACACGAATTTCGATTTTGGAGATATGTAAGAAAAGAATGCGAAATCTGATTCACTTTATCCTGACGATTCAAATGCATTTAATAAATATTAATTGTTCATTTTAATTGTTAATAAAATATAACTTATTTAGTATATATAAATAATTTTAAGAAAGGTGGAATAAAAAACAGAGGATAGTTTTTTGTACAAAACGTTTTTGTAGTTATTTTCAAGCACAGACTCAAACTTTCCTAAGAATGATGTAATTGTAAATAGTATCTTGAATGCCTATAGATTCTTAGAAAACAAGACCCATTTTTTGGGGGGGGGGACATCTCTGTTACACAATCCACCGAAGAGTCTCATAAATTACCCCCTTTCACCAAGGGAACGCAGGGAAAATTTCATGTATCCTTCCGCAAGAAGGCGGAGTTACAAGTTTACTTTCCCCTCATTCCAAATATGCAATGCTGACTTATTTAATTACTCGCAAATAAATTAGTTTAAAAATTTTAAAGTATATGCGTTTGAAAGAGCATACAAAATAATGGATTTCCGCTGAAAAACTTTTTTTATCCGATAATTGAAAATATTTTTATGATCGTTTCAACGCACTAAATGTAAATTTTCAAGCTTTTAATAAATATTTAAAAATATTTAGAAATTTTTTTTAAAAAATCGAAATCAAGAGAAACATTAATTTTTTTTTTTTATCTTTAGGATGCATTTTGTTTCATACAGTTAAAAGCAATACCTTAGACGTAAATTGAATTATAAGAAACTCCATAGGATTAACATTACACTCGGGTTTTCGTGGTGGCGTGTCACCGGGAGCCTTAAGAGCATCATAAATATGCACTACAGAGAGAGATCTGGCTGGTTTTTCCATCCTGTGAATAACTTCACTTTTTTGTGCTCGTTGGACAGATTATCCGCATCTGGAAGTTAATTGTCATCCCCAAAAATGAAACCGTAGCCAACTGACCTCTTAAGAGGAGAACACAAAAGACCACACACATTAATCATTGCTCACAGCAATCACAAAGATTGTCAAATACATGGATTTTTTCTCCCTCATTTAAAGGTTCAAACTGGGAGAAGGGGGTGGGGTCTCTTTATCGTTTCACGAACATTTATTCATAATAAAAACAATTAAATTTACACAGTCTTAACTATATATAATAAATATTATCAATATGTATGCCATTAGATACTTTACAATGTCTATTGGCCTTATTAATGTTAATAAAAAAAACTAACGCTATTAAAATAAAATCAATGTAATGCATTTATGTTTTGTAGTTATTAATTCATGTGTACAAATAAATTGTATAAATAAATATATTATAATTAAACATGAATTATTATAATCCAGGATTTTTTTTATTATTTTACTTATAATTATTACGGAAAATTTGATGGGTGCGCATGTCTCGACAACCGACAAAACACTCGGCGTCTCCAAACCTAGCATCACTAGATCTATGAAGCAAAAAGGGAAATTTCAGGAAGTGCTGTATATCCGCAAGATCAGAGCCGTTTCTTGTAGCAGGGAGCGCTGGATCTGATAAGTACTGCACAGAAACACATTTAACCACTTCTCTCAGGAAGCTGCAATCACTCTTTTACAAACAAGACTAGGGTCATTAAACGCTACAGCTGAACAGCAAATGTGCAGTGACATGAGGGAATATTGTACAGAATCTTGAATCTATATATAAATATGGGAAGGTTGTATGTTCGTTACCGTTAAAGCGGGAGAAATCCGTTATTTCATACAAAAGCTAAGTATTTCATGAAATAACTAGACAAGTCAATGTTTTGAAAATTATTGAATTCTACGATTTAACTAGGTATTCTATAGAATAACGATTACTTGATCGTCAAAGTATGAAATAAGGAACTCGTAAGTTCTTTGAGCCGGGTCTAGCTGCTTTGGGAAGGATTTTACCGATTAGGAACTAGAAATGGCCGAATAAAATAATTGTACTCTAGATATATGTTGAGTATAAATCAGAAGGAATTAATTTCTATAGAAGAAGTTCCAAATATTGACACAACGCTTCGATCTGTTGCAACAGCTCAAAGTTGTATTCCTGAACAAGGATTTAAAAAGTGCTCCTGTAAAAAAAAATGTTTAATGGTAAAAAGTGGGCTTGTTTCAAAAATAATAAGCAGTCCAATCCTTGCTCTAGCAAATAATGAAAAGTAAAATAAAAATATCTCATAAAATTTAAATTAATATTCTCTTACATTTTTGTTTAAAAACGTTTATACAATGTTTTTATGGAGCAACAGTTTTTCTTCCCATTATGTATTTTTGTTGATAATATTTAAATATAATCTAATGGTGCAGCATATTCTTTTCCCCCCCTTTCTGTTTAACTAATGTTAGCAATATTAGCAATATAATAAATTATATTATTTGCTTTACTTTATTATTTATCAATTATTCATCTTCAAAAGAGATAAAATGTATTTTTCGAGAGATTTTAGCTATTTATGATCAATTAATTTATAAAATATCTTTGAAATTGTTTATTTTTCACTTTAATGGTCTATCCTTTGTTATTTCATAGAATACCAAGGTACAAGGGTTATCAAATGAAAAGGTACGAAACGACATAAAAATGAAACAGTTAAATATTTGCACATTCCGCCAAGGAGAATGTAGCGAGACATCTCGGATGCCATTGGAGACTCTGACTGGGATCGGATCATGCGCGGGTGCCGCATGCGCAGGAGAGAGCAAAGGCTCTTATAAAAGCTTGTAATAAAAAGCGGCGTCCAAATGATGCGAGCACAGAATTACTCGAGCACAGAAAAAGCATTAACTCCGATGTGTACTGTGAGACACTCCGACGCCTACGCAGGTCCATCAAGAACAAAAGACCGGGGCTACTCACGGAGGGTGTGGTTCTGCTCCATGATAACGCGCGTCCACACGTCTCCAGAGTCACACAAATGGAACTGGACAAGTTCCTATGGAGACGTTGACCATCCGTCCTACAGTCCGGACATGTCACCCTGCGATTTCCATGTGTTTGGTCCACTGAAGAAACACCTGAAAGGAAAGCGCTTCAACTCGGACGACGTACTCAAGGACACTGTGAAGGACTGGGTCTCGTCACAGCCACAGGAATTCTGGGAACAAGGAATCCTGCGGTTGTTCATCAGATGATCGTTGTGCTCAGGCCTATGGTGTATATTTTGAATAAATCTATATTTGTACCCACGTGTCGTTTCGTACTTTTCATTTGATCACCCTTGTAAAATATGAAATCTTTCATCTATTATATACTTTAACTGACTTGTCTAGTTATTCCATGAAATAACTGAATTCTACACTTTAACGGTAACATAAACATAGCAAACATATCCATGTTTTCTGCGGAATTAAAAAAGAATGAAGTCGATGATGTGTCAGTGATGTGTTATACCATTTAGAAATCTTTGAAAAATATAAATATCAAGTCTCGTGTGAAATGTGATTGCAATTTTATTTTGGAAAATGCTAGTTTTCAACTCGCTGTTGATCAATTTATCCACAAATTTCCATTTAATCTGGAATTTCCATTGATAGTTGTACCTCAAAAGACAATGCTTCAATAAACATTCATGGCAATTTAATTGAAAAACTTCCCATAGAGATTCAATTGTGCGAAATTTTTGTATATTTTATTTGATTGCATGAAAATTAAGCGGTTAGTTTTGTTGATATTCTTGAGCTTAAAAAAAATTTCAGCGCGATGAATGTACTTAACATTTACCTACTATTACATCCAGATAGTACTGAAAGGGTCAATTTAAAATGCTGAATTTCTTGTTAGGATTTCTGAACTGAGACATTTTTTTTTTAATCATTTCACCAAATATTGAACAATCTTCAAACGATTTATTTATAGATATTTAAACAATTTAACAACAAATTCGAAGTTTTTCTAATGCCAATTTCGGATGCATAAAAAAAAGTTACCGAAAGATAATTTATTATTTCATAAATTTATGATTAAATAAGAAAAAAGGTTCACAGAAGTATATGAGACTTTTAAAGACATAAATGAAAAACACCAAGTAACGCATTGAAAAAAATAAAACAAATATTTAAAATGTTTTTATTATTATATTTGAATGCCCTGTATTCGAAAATTTCTTCACTTTTATGTAAATATCGTCATCCATATGTGCATAATCATCTTTATACCATATGAGAAGGATATTATTCATTTATATATATATAAGTTAGACGCGTTTTCGTGGTTGAGACAGCCTAGTGGACAAGGTGGTGGTGCCTAGTGTATGCGGCAGGCCTTCTAGGCACCACCCACATTAAATCTGTCGAAGATCAAACGTCCTCTCGTTGGTGTGGAAGTTAGGAGAGGGCGATACCAGCTCAGTTGTCATACTCGTCCCTTGACCATAGTCTAAAATTACGAGGTCCGTTGCCAAAAGCCCTCGATTTGCTTAATAGTGCGACGTGAATATTCACTCTCTCACTAGACCATGTTCCTTTTCCTCTTCTGTTGAACCTACAGTATGTTTTCTGACATTGGTTTTGACACACGACTTGATTTCTTTTCGGAATTGTATAATCTCTGGAATTATATGCTATTGATAAAATTTTAATATTCATTAATTACAATTCTATCGTGTGAATAAGGGTCATCCCTGATTACAATCAAGAGATTAAAACGGTACCCGAACTATGTGTGGTATCACATTCTCCCTCTGAACTTCCACACCATAAATGTACTTAATTCTTTCTAACATTGGACAGTGTTTCTTATTCCATAAGACAGGTCTTTGATGATATCATGTGTTGAAGCTGCTACCTTAGTTACTGAATTACCGCAGTATAAAGAAATCCTATGCTTTACCGCCTGCTAGTTTTCATTTCCAAACAAATTAACCTAATAAGAAAATCCTACAGGCAAAGATGAGAATAGAAATTACACCAGAAAATTTCTTGATAAAACTATGAAAGTCTTTACAAAATTACCGAAAGTATGATATGAACAGAAGCTAAAGACATCTATGTATCATATATCAATACTTGACATATGATTTTAATGTTAATTATAAGGTATATCAAAATATTTTTTTAAACAAAGTTTTCCTTGCATTTGCACATTCAATTAATGTTTTAATAAATGTCATCTGTGACAGGAGGGGGAAGATGAAACATCTTTTTTCTTTTTTAATGCAATGCATTTAGAATAAAGTGTTTCCTTTTGGGAAATTCAACGTTTTTGAATTGCGTCTACGAAGTTTACGTGACTTAATTCAGAACTGATTTTTGAACAAACCCGTCTTTTATAAAGTCACATCATAAAAGATCAACTAAAATGATAAGAAACGCAACTAAAAATCGAACAAAGGAAGGAAAGAAAAAATAATGAAAAAATGGGTCATCTTTTTGTCCTTGGATTGTAAAATAATGTGCTGAATTTACGGCAAAAGCTTCTGAACTGATTCGTGATCTTGATGCAAGAGATATACTTGTCAGGTTCAGAATTCCATTTCTACTATATAAAGGGACAATAATCTTTGTCAAATTCTTTGCAACAATTTTAACATTACACTAAACATTATACTTTTTTCCCCCTTTAAAGTTTGGAAATTCTCAAAAGATAAAGTTAATGTGTAAAAATTATTAAATTATATTTCAAGGAAGTGTGGATAAAAAAATAACCCTAAAGAGAGAGAAACATTTTCCCACAATTTTAATTCAAGGTTTTTTACTGTACACAAAGTCTGAAATAGTCATAAAATAAATATATTATTATTCTCATTCGACAATTCTTTGTGTTCGATGCATAAATAACAAAAAGAAACAAATTTAAAGAATGTATTTTTTATTAATTCTTGCGTATAATTTACTATTCAATTTTTGTGTGTGTGTTTATATAGAAATACTTAAAGAAGTGATATTTTTTAACACACTTTTATAAGCTTCACTTGTATGTAACGGAATCTTTGAACTCCATTTTTACCCACTTTAAATGGTCAGATTAACTCCAAAATTTTGCTCACTTGTCCAGGACTGATGACAATACAATAATTGAATAATTTTGTTTCATTATCCTGATCAGGATCATCAGGATTAACGATTTCCCTTTTTCAGATCCCGTCCCGCATCTGGTGACTAATTTCATATCTGATTTCCAGATTTGGCGAATGAAAGATTAAGTTACTACTTAGTTCAATTAACTATAAAAGGGTGTTTAGTTTTTTTAAACTATAATTTATTATTACTTTAAATAAGGTTTTATTTGGACAATGGTTCATCTCTCTATTACATGTTACTTTAATAAGGCGCATGATAGACAGTTACAATTAATTTTAAATTAAGTTAAACTGATGAGAACGTATAATCAATTTTGCACTTGATTACGCTAAAAATTGAGTGACATATGAAGAAGTAATGCAATATTAAGCAATACATAGAACCTTAATTAATTCACAATTATTTGCCTTTCTTAGAATTGTGTAACTGGTTCTCTTCGTGATCTTCTGCTAATTTGTAAGGAGTAATTGTTTCATGTACGCAATTCTGTAAATTGTTTGATTTGAGAACCTTTTTTTTTTTGTAAAGGAAATATAAAATATGCAAATGAATGTTTCTACTTAAAGTGAGGGGAATCGAGTTCGTGAAGGAAGATAATCATCAGATACAGCAAAATACCTATAACTAAGGTATTAAGGTATCCGACTACCCTAAAATTGTGAATTTTGCCAAAAATTGACAAATTTTTTTTTATGATTTTATTTTATAGGCCATCTTATTAGCTTTATAAAAATATGAAGTTTATTATTTTCCGTTCATTAGAACAAAGACTACAAGTGTTTTAGTAAAAGCAGATGCCATTACTTTAAGCAAGATATCATACATTAAAACGCGTTTTACTCGAAATATAGTTTTTTGAAAATGCTCAAACGGGGCCAGCGATTGCTAAAAAAAGTTTTGAAAATAATTAACTGAAAATTTTTTGTGTATGTTCTGTATAATAGTAGAAGTGCTTTCCCCTTCAGATTTATCAATCACTGTTTTATTACAAAATTTACAGTCCCTTCTGTTAATAGAATCACTGTTTTTTAAGCAATTTCATATAATAGCTAAGGTTAAGTGCTCTAGTTTTTGTAAAATTTAAAGTATCTCTTATCCTGAAGGTCATTTAAAAATGAATAACATAACAACACATCAGAATGGAAAAATTGAAAATTTGTTGATTAACGTTTGGTATAGAATAGGCAACGTTTATGTTAATTTTTGTCAATTTTTATCCATTTTTTCCCATTTTAGCAATAATAATTTACTTTTCTCTCCTTATTTTAGCATATTTTTCTTAAAATGTACTACACAAATCTAAAAACAACAAACAAAATCCCCATATCTGCATTTTTTTTTAAGTTGTCGCAAGTAGTTGGATACCTTAAGGCGAAATATTGGTTAACACGAAATAATACTATGTAATTTCATGCATTTTGTTTCTCTTAACACGAAAAGGTTTCGCTTCTGAGGATGAAAACTGAATGAAATGTTTAAGAAAGTTTCTGTATTATTGGACTGTCCTACTGCATCATCGGAAGAATTCGCTGCAATAAATGATGATAATGTGTGTACAGCCCCAATTATGGCAGACAAAGACATTTTGGAGTTTGTTCAAAGCTCAAAAAATATCCTTGAAGCAGATTACGAAGACGAAAATGAAATGAATAATGCAAATTTGTTCCTACGTCATTCGAAATGAACAACATCATGAAAAGTATGCGCATTTACTTAGACCCACATTATATATATATATATATAGTCAAAATTTCTCTACAAGAGAGAGAGATGAATAAACAATAATCGAAACAGAAAAAAAAAATTGAAATTGCCAGATAAACAGACAATAGATTTTAAAAGGATATATGAAAAATTAAAAAATAGAGTTAAATATAAAAAATATAAAAGTATGGATGTTACAGTATTATAAACATTGCTGACTTAGGACACCTTATATATAAAATAATTTACATAAAAGTGTGTGTGGAGTTGAACACATGTTTTGTGGCCAGCCAACCTTCCTCCTTTCTGTTAATAACACTGAGCAAAAACCTATTGAAAATAATGGATAGAAAATCTTAATCCATTATGAGAAAAAGGTAACTTACCTAAAAATTGCATTGAAAAATGCAGAGCCCGTGCTAAATCTGAATACAATATATATATATATATATATACAATAGTAAAATGTATAACAAAATGGACGATATCGAACAATTTGTAGACAATTTTATGCTAAAAAAGACAATGCAAAGAAAAATATCTGTTTATTTTCCACACACAAAAACTCAATAAATGTTTTGTTTTTCAAAAAACTTTAAAATTTTGTATTAAATTTCATTAAGTTTTTGTAAAAGTTTTTGTTTAATTGTTTTTTATTACATACATGCCTTTATACGTATCTATGTAAATAAAATGTATATCTAATGAACAAAGGCGTATCTAGTCCAAAATGGGCCCTGTATCAAAATTTCTTGAACACTTTTTTAGAGCCCCCTAACTTGCTACGATATTTTTCTAATATATGTTGAAGGCCCCGTACCGTATATAAGGTTGTAACTACGCCTCTGCTGATGAATTAATTGTGTTGAATATACGTTTTTTTCTCGCAATATTATTTAACACAAAATTCTTTTAACACTAAAATATCCCCTCAGTTTCTTGTTAAACGATTTTCACTGTATGTAAATGTTAATTTATTAGACATTGGTGAGATATATATTTGAATTGTTCACGTGTATTAAAACTGACTTGCTCCCATCAGCTATTTGCAAAAATTGATATTAACTGAAAGTGATAAAAAAATATAAAACTTGTTGAGATTTAGATGTCTCTTTTTTAGGTTAATCCTCACACTAACTATGATGACATATGTTGCAGAGTACTTTATAAATCTAATTGAGATAAATAATATGCAAATATAATTTTTCCTATTTTTTGTACCCTGATTTATAGCTACTTATGGTATTAAGTTGGATTAAATATACAAAACTCTTGGTTATCAATGATTACTTGTAAACCTGTGAGTGTGTATCCCTAATTACTATTTAAATTAATTTAATAATTACGTTTTCATAGCCTAGTAATTTTTTTCTATTTAGGTGTTTCTGAGTTTTGAAAATGGTACAAAGTTGCAACATTGTAAATTAATGAAACATTCTTCAAATATGAAAATCAAGAAGCATCAGCATAAAATATAAAATGATTCCTGTAGGTTTAAATAATTAGCTACCATAGACAATATTTATTTTTCATTTTAAACTATTGGAAATTAAATGTAATTTTAACTAAATAATATAAACACATAGGAAATCCATAATCTTTCTTCTGGTAGATTAAAAATTATATAGAAAATACAGAATCATATAGAAATATATATATAAATATATATAGAATTATAGTCATATAGAAAAATATTTATTTTATATCATATATGCTTATTATACTCCCAAATATAAAAACAATGAACGCATAGTATATATTCTTACATCTAGTCTCTATTTAACAAAATTTTACAAAAAGTAAAGCATTTTTCTTAAGATGCTTTTAAAATTCTTTCACCATCATGTCGCCCATATATTACTAAAATAAAAATGTGAAGCAATAATATGTATAACTCTGTTCACAATTTTATCAAATTTTATCTGTTTCGTAAAAATTCTGAATCATTCTCAGCCACACAAGCTATTCAAGAACTACAACCCTTTCACTCACAGTGTTCATTGTAGCAATTTACTGCAATTAATGCCTCTTAATAACCGTCATAAATATCATCATATTAAGATAAGATACAGAATTTCGGGACAAGAGGAACTCTTGTACAAGAACTTCTGAAGCTAGACGGCTTTCAGATAAGGCGTCGTCTTGCAGCAGAATTTTCAATTGGTAAAGCAAGGACACTGGTATATCAGTCGAGATGCGAGAGAGAATGGCTCCAACACGTCCGTGGGAATATCTCCGAGGAAAAGGGGAAATTAATGTTCGCACGGGAGCGTTAAGCCCATATTTAATCTGGTGACAACAAGATAGCCCCGACTTGACAATGGGAAACGATTACAGTCCACTCAGATGGCGTGTTCTGACGGACAAGTATTGCCCAATCGAGATATTAAAGTCTATCCCAACAGGTCCTGAAGGATAGTAGAGTTGGAACATTCGAAATAGAATAGAATTATGTGGAATTGTTTCTTTCCTTTGTGTTATTTGGGTAGTTTATTCTGAGATGAATCCAGGCTCTCTCAAATTGTTTCTGTAGAAGAGAGTAAAGTGGTAAGCGAGCAATTTTGACTAAAATGGTAAAATAACAGTCACGACAAAGCTTTATCCCCAAAAAGGTAAACTCAAAAATAACATCAAAATTCGATAAAACAGAGGAAGTAGTTGAGTATATATGCTCCTTTTAACAGCCATTAACAAGCATGTAATCCTTAAAAACGAACACTGGGCTTGTATATATATATATATAATCAAGGATTTTTATTATACTAAATCAAAAATAAACAAACTAATTGTTTTTATAGAAATATATTTGTTTTGGAAAAAACGCAATAAAACTAATATTTTCTTCTGGGCTTTTTGGCATTACTTCTCTGATCTTCCTATTTCGGGGAAAATTTTGTTTGTATGGATTTTTTTCAGAGGCACATTGAAGTAAATGTTAATGTATTGGACAGAATATATATACTGAAGACTTATTTCTCTTCAGAAGTGTTAATAATTTCGAGCAACGATAAATTTTTCCAAACATGGAACTAATTTCATATGGATCTCTGAACATTTTAATTGCTAAATAGTAAATAATTGTTAAGTTCAGGCGCACCAGTTTTATAAAGTATTGCTTTGAAATCTTTATTGGTCATAGGTGAATGTTTGAATTCGTTATGTGGTGCTACCTGTGTGTAATTTAAAATAAGTAGTGATAAATTTTTATAAAAATGCATGCATTACGTTAATTTTATAGTGGATGCAAATGATTTCATCTCTCTCTCTCTCTTCTCTCTCTCTTCTCTTTTCTTAAATTCTTAGGAATGTAAAACAATAGCCCTACTAGGCTCTGACTATTGGCTTAGTTAACATGCTTAATTTACATAATAATCGAAATTCATAGGTAGTGTATCATATGCGTGTAAGTTAGTATAGAAAAATATATACTCAAAAGCAAATCTGTATGAAAAAAATCGATTGCAATTAATTAAACGTATAAGAAAAGCATCTGAAAGACGTCTAAAAATTAATTTCGTATCTCTAACTAGTTATAATTTCTAAAAGATGGCAATAAAATACCCAGAAAAAAATAATTGGTCAAAAAATGCTTCAGAATGACATAGAAATAATATTACACCGATGTGCAAACAAGCTTATAAAAATATTTCTCTAATTAAGTATAAGAATTCTAAAATATTTAACACCTCTTCTCTCCATTACTCAAGATCAAAATTCTGTCAAAAATATTCAAATCTTTATGATCTATAAAAATATAACTTAACTCTTCCTATGACTTCCATAAGATGAACCAATTAAGACATGTTTATAAAAAATTTAATTACAAAAATAACAAAAAGAAGCTCTTTTGAAACTTCTTCAAAAGATCAAAATATGCTTTATTTTTAAGTAATGACATAAAATAAAAAATAATAATTTTTCTAAAAAAAAAATAGGCATTTTTTTTAAACTAAAGAATCTTCTAAAATACTTAAAAATTTGCAATGTTTGAGTTCTTTAATTAAAAATGATCAAATGCATTAAACAATTCTTGCAATGTTTGTTAATCTCATATCACTATACCACCATTTTAGTTATTGAAATAAAAGCATGTATTGCATGAAATGTATCTTATAACGTCCTGAGACATTTTTCCATTGCCAATTTCAAATTGATAATAACAAACAACTCGTCTAAACAAGAATATCTTACACTCAATGGCAGACTCTCTTAAAGTCATTTGCAGTATCACAAAGAAAAAATATATGTATATTGCACTTCAAAAGCTTTTATTCCGCATTTTTAAGTGCAACACTCTTGGCACTCGTGAGACAGTTTAATGTGCAAGGACGGAATGCAAAACCTTATCATCCCGACATAGTTTCACCTCCAGAAACCATTATCTTTATCAGGTACTTCTCTGGCCTGCAGCCCGTACCCCTCAAAGTACTTCCCCTGTTCCCCCAAACGCTAAAAGCCCCAGATAGGATACAAGGTTCGGACGTCTATCTTTTATTGATAGGAAAAGGTCGACGTAAATTGGCGACGTTGTTTGTTGTTTTGTTTCCTATCGGTTGTCCAGACTTGTGTCGCTAAACAGAATCTGTTTTTTCAAGAACGGCACAGAAAAGGATTTGCTGGATGTTGATGATTATGTTTGATTTTTGGTGTCTGATGTGCTTAATTGTTCAAGGTCACGAGTCAATGGCGTACACAGACTACTTTGCTGGGAGAGGGTATTGCTTAAGCTATCCGATTACGTTTGGAACCATGTTTTTACAAAAGCGTATAAATTAATATTTTTTAAATATTTAGTGCCACTTAAATTAGAATACACGTACAAAATTGTTTTCTGAATATTATTACAATGAAACATTCTTTAAATGCAATATTTTGGGGGGGGGGGGAGAACATAGAATGACCTATTTTCAAAACATTCTCCTTTTATGAAAAATGCTTTTATTAAAATAATATTTTGTCTATATATAGCACCGACCTCTTTATAGAGCCTGAACTAGAATTTTTGAAATATATAGCTCAGAGAAGTGGATTTATTCATTTTTTAATACGTCAGAGTGAAAAAATTTTAGCAAAAAAGCTACCGATAATTACTTTAATTGGTAGTAATTCTGAAAATAATGTGAATTTAAGCCTTTTTTATCTTACAATATTTTAAACCTCCGATGAAATTAAATAAAGCACATATTGAAAATAAATACGTTTGAACCTAACAACTTAGGAATGAATTGACCTTTGATAGTCAATCGAAACTGAACGTATATTAACTTTTAAAAATTAAAGCATCTAAATCAAAGCTCATTAAGTTATATATTGATTTTTTTTATTATAGACAAATATATCAATCAATTATGTTGAAGCAAGAATCAAAGAAAATCGAACATTGGATTACTCAAAAATGTTGCTCACTTATTTGTGACGCATGCCTAATATCTGCGAATCAAAAGTGATTGCACTTACTTAAAATTTATTCCACGGACGCTTTTTATTCTTATTATCACTCAAACTATCAAAAATATCTCCAGATGAATATAGTAAAATAAAATCTTGAAAATATACAAAAATTAATTACATATAAAGTTTAAAACCAGCGTCAATTATGCTTTATAATTTTGTTTCCAACTCAAAAACATATTTAGAATAATTGCAAAAGATGCCAACTTAAGCAACATAATTTTAACAACAAACGATTATAATATCAGTAAATAAGTTAGAGTATTCAGATAAATTAGAGTTATATTAAGTATTGAATTAAAGCAGACGATAATCATATGAAAGAGAATTTTCAATCTAAACAATATCTATAACTACTGTATAATTTAAACAGTCCATTAGAAATTAGTCCAAAATAAAGAAAAGACATTTAAATAGAGCTAAATATTTAAGAATATACGAAACAGCGATTATTGATTTCGCTCAGAAACCACATTGAGATCTATAGTAAAAGCGAGTTTTTAATTATTAGTTGAAATATAAAACTTAACCATTTAACTATTTCAAGCTTCATGGTACATACGTTGTACCACCAATTCTTATTCGTTTATTGTGTGGTGGAATATAAAACGTACCACTTGTTTGAATGCCTCAGAAATTAATTCTAGATGGTACATTCTCTGAACCACCACAGAGGTCAACTCCTTGCAGTTACTCAAGTTTCCAACAGATGTCAGAAGCTTATTGTATACAATGGGTTTATGCAGCAGTTCATTCTCTGATGAGCTGTGCGTCTGTTGAGTGGTATTTTTGTGTTGTGTAGTTTTAAGGTGTGTAAATGAAAGTGTGTGTGATTCTTGTGATATTTGATAGAAATCAGGTACGCATATATGTTATGTAACTAAGTAAGTCAATATTACAATAATTAGTACCAGACATGTGCATTGCTAGTGTGAAAATATGAGAGTCCAAAAAGTGTACCGCCATGCTATTGAAGGCCATCTTTTTTACAAATACAAAATTCAATCCGTTAATTTTTTGCACAATAATGGACGCGTTTATTGATCCAGATTAAATTGTTGCAAGTTACATTATTTAAAAATAATAATAATATTTATTAAATAATAACTTTACTCCGTGGCGCAACAGCCCATGAGGGCCAAGGCCTACTGCGCCCATATCTATATACGTAACCTTGAGACTTGGGGTGTGAAAGCGCGATGCACTACACTCAGTCATTGGGCTTCCTTATTAAATAATAGTACATATAAAATTACACAAGTATCCTGAAAGAGCTATAGCTCGTGTTCAGGAAAAAATAAATACAATAATACACTTATTATATATATTAACTAAATAAAAAAACTAAGCAAAATAAAATAATGTATGGAATAGACTATTTAAAATTAAAACTAACTTTAGGTTAATTATGACTAAACTAAAATAAAGCTAAAACATTAGATTAGGAAAAACTGAAAATGTTTTTTTTTTGGATGAATAGTAGTATAAGATAGAGAAGTGTATTTATTTATTTTCCAACTGTAAAATAATTAGCTAAAGCTATCTTTGGGCCTAGGGAGGAAAAAAATCATGTTTCCAGATCGATCATGTTGCTTGAAGCATGGTGGTACAAAATATATACCACTTATTTTTCAAAACTTTGGACACTCTTTATTTGAAAAAGTGTTTAATATTATTAATGCGTACCAACTTTTTTGCTCAATAATTATAGTTTTGTGAGGTCTATTTAAAATATTTGTAATTATTTCCCTCTAGTGCATAATTTTTTGTCAAAGATTCAGCGCATGAAAGAGTTAATTGCGTGCATGACAGCGTTTCTCAAACTGTGGGGCTCGCCCCTTGGCGGAGGGGGCATGATAACCCTAGGGGGCGTAAACATATCAAAATATCCAAAACAAAAGATTATTTTTAAAAAAATATTCATTTACTGGAAAGGAGCAAAACAAAATACATTCTGACGTAATAAAAATTAAAATACACATTTACGCCGCTATAATACACTTATAAATGTATCAATACAGCACAATGAACACTGCTGGCCACCGTAAATGCAACACCCTGAAGGGAGCACGCAAATAACATGAAATTTACAACATGCATTAGCGGAGGTGAGACATGCAAATGATTAGAATTTCAGCGCAGACACACATCACGCACGCCTGTGGTGCCACCTCAAAGCGCTATTTAAGGCTTGGAGATTTCGACGATTTCAAGTTCGGCAATCGTGTTTTTCTTGTGGTTTTTTCAAAAAACGATCAGTTATGTCTTGTAGAAAACAGCGATCAGCTTTTGATCAAGTATCCGAGTTCGACAGAGGAAGGATAGTGGCCTACCAAGATTGTGGATTATCTTTCAGGGAAATCTGTAGTCGTGTTGGACGAAACCAAACAAATGTAATGCGAATATGTGACCGCTGGATGCAGGAGGGTACGACGGACCGACGTGGTCGATTGCATCCACCTCAGTGCACCACTTCACGTGAGGACAGGCAAATTGTGCGCATGGCAGTGACGGATCGCTCGGTCACATCACGAACCATAGCACAGCACATTGAGTCTGTAACGCATCATTCAGTGTCTGCGCGTACAGCAGAGTGGTCTGTCCGCAAGACGTCCATTGCTTGGTCTACCCTTGACGCAGAACAACAGACGTCTCCGCCGCCAATGTTACGATGAAAGAAGGATGTGGGTAGCAGAATGGAATGAAGTTGTCTTTACTGACGAGTCACGCATCTGTCTGCAACACCACGATGGTTGGATTCGAGTCTGGAGACACCGTGGAGAGAGGATGCTGAACAGCTGCGTTATGCACCGCCACACTGGTCCTGCACCGGGTATTATGGTATGGGGCGGTATTGGATATCACTCTCGCACTCCTCTAGTACGCATTGCCTGTACTATAAACAGCTAGTGCTACATCTCCGTGGTGTTGGAGCCAGTTGTCCTTTCTTATCTTCAGGGCTTGGCCACGGCCATATTTCAACAGGATAATGCGCCACCACATTTGGCACGCATTGTCCAAAGGTTTTTCGTCAATCACCAGATTGAATTGCTTCCCTGGCCGGCTCGCTCTCCGGATCTTTCAACGATAGAAAACATGTGGTCTATGATTGCTCAACGATTGACCCAGATTACCCCCCTCCCAGCTGCCACACCAGATCAACTTTGGCAACGTGTGGAAGCTGCTTGGTCTGCTGTACCCCAAGAACACATCCAAAGTCGCTTTGAATCAATGCCGAGGCGTGTGGCAGCGGTGATCTCCAACAATGGCGGCAACTATGGCTACTGATTCTGGCAGGAACCACACTTCACAGAAATCTATAAATTTAATGATTTGACACTTAAATTTTTTTTTATATTACTTGTTTATATTCAAAATAAAGTTTAGAAAATTTTTCTAATTGTTTTTGCACTTGACGATTCAATACATGGAATAAGAATTCAGGTGAATAGTGTTATTTTTTTGAAAAATCCACAAAGTTATATATAGTTGTTGTGTACTTTTTTTATAGTGTCCGGTACGAAAAAAAATTGTAAAAATGGAAATATCACTCGTAATACATGCATCGTCCCATGCATACAATTGTGAGAAACACTTTTGGGTATATCAGGAGAAAAAATTGTTCAAAATCTGTAAAAGTAGTAAAAATTTTAAAATATTGAACTATTTTTAAAAAAATTAAATTTAGAGTAATTGTTTGTTTAAAAATGGGATTTTTCTCTGAAAGGGGGGTATATTTTGTGTTCACACACACACAAATGGAGTACGTGTAAAAATTTTCATATAAATAAAAATGTTATGCAGAGGGTACCATGTCCCTTTAAACAGATATAATGAAAGAAAATATTAGATAAAAAACGTACATATTTGTTGAAAATATTCTTGAATTTTTTAATAAAACAACATTTCAAAGCATGTTTGCAATCATAAGACCTTTGCTCCTTTATCATACTCCCCAAAAAAAGAAACTACATTCATCCTCCCTTTCTTTGAATCAATACACGATTGAATATATTAAGAGAATTATGATGCCAAAATTAAGAAACTAAACTCTGTTACAAAATCAAGGAATCGCTTCGGAATGCATTAGAAATACTCATTGAGATCAAAAGGAGCAAAAAAAAAAGAAAAAAAACTAGTTTATTCCATGCTTATAAAACTGAAAGTAGTCATAAAAGTTTATGATGGGCCATAAAATGATGATGATTGGCAAAAGTTCATGATGGACAATTAATTGTTGAATTTTGAGCTAACGAAGTTGCTTAAAGTTATATTCACAGTAAATGCAAAATGACTTTTATCTTCAATCTCTTTTATGTTAAGAACATCAGATAATTTTAATGTGTTTTAAATTTTAATTTAAAATACTCTAAAGTAATTTTTATACTAAATATTTATCTTGTACTAAAGTTATAGTCTTCTACATCTAATAACCGTATTTTTTTTTTTTAAAAACGATGTGCGTTCATTTTTGTATTTTACATTTTGCCATGCACATCTGATAAAAGCACCAACTATAGTTATTTAAATTCGTGTGATTGAAATTATAATTAATACTATACTTTAGCGATCATTTATTTAAATTTACAACCTCAGTTACAAAAGTTTGACGAGAAGGCAAAACTGGTAAAAGCATATGTTTTTATCAACAAAAATGTATTTATTTGTACTTTTAGAAATCATTGTTGAGTCAAAAAGGCGAAGAGTGATAAATATGAAATAAATTCTCTTATTTGTATTTTTATTTTCTTTCTTTTACTGCATAACAAAATATTTTACACATAATGCTTTTAAACTTAATATGTTTCGTTTTTGTACGATGTACAAACAGTGCTCTAGGGAACTCATGTTTATTTTGTTCTTTTCAGCATTTTCATCAGGTGTGCTTGGTTTTATTAATATATACATTTGATGCGCGGAATGTTTAGTGTTTTCGTCTTTCATGTAAACTATCAATACAAGACATTCTAGAGTTGTTTATATACCAATGTGAAGGAAACGAACACCCCGATCGTTTCTGAGTATAGATAGCCAAAACAACTAAAAATTTTACTTTTTGTGGATCACAATGAGAGGAAAAGCAATCATTAAATTTTTTATGCGTTATAGAACAAACAAAATCTATCATCTCTTTGAAAATATTCTTTTTAATCAGTAGGTAACAAAGAATTTCCTCTTCTGCAAGAAAACTCTGGACACTTGCATTGTTCAAAAAGGTGTCTCAAACTAGTATTTTACACAGTGGTGTAACATGTACCCCCGCAACCCCCGCGTCGGGGAGGGGCCCAAAGGTTATGGTTCTGTAATCCTTGGTATCCGGCTTTGTGCCAAAAACCTGACTTTGTGTAGGAAGGCCCTAATATTATCTGTTAAGCCACTGATTTTATCATTGGCGCAGCTAGTCCTGAGTCAGCCCTGAATCAAAATTCCTTGAGGATCCTTTTTTCGAAAATAAAAATGATCACATTAATAAAATTTATTTGAAAGCTCAAACTATTACACATGCTATGATCCCTATAGCTTGGTGGCCCCGTATCATTGATACGGCCCCTGGATTTTATATGCACGCTGTAGATATCAAATCGATACATACAGCTTGGAGGTCAGTCTCGAATATATTCCACATACAGTTTCTATGAGAAGCCTTTTTATCGCATGTTCAAAGAATATGCTGCAAATCGTTTATATCGTTACATGCATATATTACGCCTCAGATAATCCTGTAAATGAAATTTGTGAAAAATCCCTGGAGTTAGGACCCTTTTTTTCTGATGAATAATGAGCTCAGTGCATTTTTAAAAAAAATTTATTCTTACGAAATATTGTTAGAAATGTCTTCTGGAGCAATTCAGTGTTGATAAAAACATGCGACTCCATACAGTAGCGCACACAAGGATTTTTCAAGGAAGGGGAGGGGGGTCAAAAGTTTACTATTTTCATATCATGCTTCAATACGTCGCCCAACATATTCTTTTGATTTTTTGTCAATTTTCGGTAACAAAAAACAGTAAAAATTAATTGTTGAATGAATAATTGGCATTGATTAATCAAATTAATTATTAAAATAAATACTTTATTAAATTTTACGTACTATATACATAGGATTATAATCAATAGGAAAAAAATCAAGGGCTTTGGGAGGGGGGGTTCCGGACCCGTAAACCCTCTCCTTGTGTGCGCCACTGACTCCATAGTATATCTTGTGAATTCGTCCTCCTGTTTATTTGTGTCTATGATAGTACGAGTGCTCATTGTTTCAAACTAATGGCCACTATCATCGAGGCTTTGGTTCGAATCCTGGGGCTACTCAAGACCTACCGTGCTGAAAAACTGTTGCGGTTTCTGTTCTGTCGAGGCTCAAAGTCCTCACGTTGGTATAATGTAGAAGTTTGGAGGTAGGGTGCCAAAGCATTGGTGTCATCTTTGTCACTTAATCGTGGCTCAAAATTACGAGTTCCGCTGTCAAAAGCCCTCTTGTTGCTTCAAGAGTGATGTAAATAAAAAGTCAAATCAAACTGCCTGTTCATCTCAAAATGATTTTAAAAGTGTCAAAGAATCCAAAGTAAAATCAACTGATTATAAAATAAAATCAGATGGTATCTTGCTAGCTAATCTGTGAATAACTTTTGCAATAATGCAGTAATTTTGAAAGCAGATAATACAAAATAACTAGTCGACAAGATTGATAGGTTTTTGTTTGTCTGTTTCAGAGATCATCTGAAGCGTGAGGCATGGCTATTGCTTTTGCAGAAAAAATAGAATTGTTTCAAATTTGACATGGTAGCCGAGAGGTCAAGGTCGCGAACTCGGAGGCAGCGTTGTCGAGTCGCGAACGCGAAACCTAGTGACACTGATGCACGTTAAATCTGTCGGCATTCAAAGTCCTCCCGTTGAAGTTGTATGACAGTTTGAAGGTGGAGAGACAGCCAAGTGTTGGCTTTGTCATTTGAACATATCTCAAAATCACGAGGTCCCTATCCAATATCACTTGAGTTGCTTCAGAGGGCGATGTAAATCAAAATAAAATCAAATTACCCAAAAGGAAAAAGGGATTCTATTGAAGCCTCCGTATCAATTGTGAAGGTCTTTTAAATTATATTGCTCCCTATCTCATTAAAAAGCTCGTTTACAACCGCGAATCGTTGAACGAAATTGAATATACAATTGAATCTCCATATTACGAACCTCTGTATCGCTAATTTTTCTATATAGTGAACTTTTTCCAGGAACCAAGAATATATATTTCCCGATTTTCTTCGTAAAATAACCTCCCAATAGCGAAGTGCATGTAACGAACTTTTTCTCTTGTGACTCTTTCTATTTTTCGGTATTTCTGGACATTTCAAGTTGTTCTCTATTTAACACATTTTAGGGTGGTTATAAATCTTGAACTGATTTTATTATATGCCCAACTCGTCGATTGCAGTAGAACTCTGTGCGTTTCATCCAAGAAGGGCAATTTTCAAGCTCAATTGTCCAGTTAACTGGAAACATCTTCAACGTCCCCTTTCACCCTTGAACTAGTCTCCGCTCACTTGTAGTGTTGATCAATCGTACTGGTAACTTCGTTTCTTGTAGCTCGAAAATGTCAAAACCTAAATGCTTGAGCATCAAAAATTTTTTTTTAATTCTTCAGGAAGTTGATAAAGATGTCAAGAAACTTTCCTTGCAGTTTTTCTTTCTTTTTTTTAATAGGTAAGGTATATAAAAAAAATATATATTAATTTACAAAAAGGTGTGAGTAATTATTTTTTAATTTATAGTGTTAATGAATCTAAAATTTGTTTTATGTGGTTTATAAAGAAAATTGAAAAAAGAAAATCTATATAACGAATTTTCCATATTTTTTTTTATTGAAAACAATAACAAAATCTCCGTGCACTACAAAGTATCACACGAGGCTCACAGAAGTAAGTATTAATCACACATAACTGGACATTAGGATTACAAACATTTACAAGAAATTCACAGAAATTTCCAAAAGCATTTCTGGTGGAAAGTAGTTGGGGAAGATTAGGAGGCCAATTTATGTTAAGTCCCTTGAAAGCCAGTCTTAGTCTTACCAGCTTTTTTTTGAGATTCTGCGTCTTCGTTTGATAGAGGTCCGACTGTGTATATTTTTCTTTGTTTGTATAGTGAATACGCTTGCTCATAATGTTCATTTCAACGTTTTCATCCCGATACTTGGTTATATTATATGAAGATCTGATGATGAGTGGTACTTCGTCTTTTATATATAAATTATTAATAAATATTATTGTTTGTAGGGTTGTTAATGTTTAAAAGAGGAAACAAATACTCTTATTGATAGAAAAAAATCGTAGCCCAAACAACCGCAATTTTTACTTTTTTGTGGTTCATAATGAGTTTGAAAAATAATCGCGAAACGGTTATGAATCATGATATATATATATATATATATTCTGTATGGTCAAACAATTTTCAAGAGCTATAATTAAAGTTAAATGATGTTGAATAATGAAGGTAAGCTATAGCCTGTACTGTAAGCTATAGCCTGTGTCCTCGAGGGAGTGCATGGTATTTGTTTGAAATATGAATATTTAAATTACTTCAAAATATTCAACAAAACTTCTCAGTCATTAAAAAAGAATATTAATTGCTCATTTCCAGTTCAGAAGAATTCCAAAGCAGTCAAAATAAATCCCTCTTTTAGATTATACTTGAATAAAAAAAAATACAATTGCTACAAAACTTATTTTAATGGGCGTTACGGCCTACATCCTGCCTGCTTTTACCACACGCATTTCGTTGAATCAAAGATTTAGAAAAAGAAAGAAAAAAAGTTTCAGAGCAACCACTGCAGCTTAAAATTTTCCGGTTCAGTACTCAAAGAGGAGGTTTGTGTGGGTTGATACCATTCTTAGTGACATCTTCCACGAAATTTACAACATGGAAGACCAAACAGACCAGTAATGCGTCCAAACAACAGAGAAAGTAGTCTTATTTTTGATTGGAAAGCCATAAGATACACAAGGTACCCCACCTGTTTCACCGTTCCGGAACTGATGACAGGGAACTACGACGAATGTGCGCCGCAATATAGCAATAATAATGGTCTAAGGACGAGACTGAGAAGAACAATGGATTTTGTCCCCTCTAATGTGCGGTTACATATCGCGGTAACTTTACTGTAGTCGTGGGAAAGGTACAAAGAAAAAAAACCTGAAGAAAGAATCATTACCAGACCCCTCTTCTACCCCCTCCTTGGTCTAATGGCGAAAAAATTAGCCCCCTAAGAGATGGAGGTGGAGTCGCCGGATTTGGCGGTGCTGCGCTCTTTTAATGATTTGTTTACAGTCGCGAAGTCATTAGTGTCACTGTGGCACTGAAGGCGCCATGTGCAGCGTTAAACGTGACATTTGGGTAACGCAGGTGGTCACTGAGACCTGTTTTTCAAGGATGATGGAATTTTGAATATTATTCAGGTTTTAATTTTACAGCAATGCCGTTTTACAATATTTGGAAAATGCGTTTCTAGCATGACTGTTTGAAATTCTAGACATCATTAAATTAAATCGGAATGTATCATATTTAAGACAAATGTTATTTCTGACAAGACTGTGCATTATGTGTTATGTTTTCGGTTAAGGTATCCGAACACGTTCTGAGTACTTTTTAACAAAATAGCATACTGAAACATCATAAATGCTCTTTTAGGACTCAACACCAATAAATATTACTATTAAACTATCAAAATTTAAAATAAATTACCTGAATTTTACAAAAATCACAATTATAAGTGAAATTTTAGCAATATTTTTGAAAAACTTGAAAGCAGTTAGAGAAAAAGTAATAAACGTATATTAGTAAAAGTATTACTGAAACAAATTAGATGCATTTATCTAGAAAATGTACTAAAATTTTAATTTTTTATTAAAATTTGAAAATTTTAGAACTTATTGAGTAAATATTATAAGAAATGTTACATTTTTTGAGACCATTATTTGAATAACAAGCCATCACTCAAAAAGTATTCATACAATAAGAAATATTTTAGTACATTCACTAGAAAACAACATAAATATCAGGTTCAAAAAGTTTTATAAAAATACATTCGCAATATTTTGAGTTATCAGACTCGCCATGATAGATTTTGAGCAACTTAAATGCCCCTGGTAGATCAAAAACCTACTTCGGTTTTTCTAAATTTATAAAATTGTTTGTAACTTGGCCTCTAGGTAGTGTAGAAACAAAACGAAGTATGTTTCGTAAAGTCAAAATATAGTTTTTTTCAATAAAATAAAAAACAAAAATATCTGTCTTGACTGAATTTGGTCATTTTCAACGTGCTCGGATACCTTAAACTTTATGAGAAAATCTTGAATGTATCTAAGTTAAATAAACACACATAACTAGACTATATATATATTCTGACACACAGTTAGATAATCAAATTTTGCCTTAGAAACAGGTCCTCATTTACAATATTGAAATTAAACCTCTTAAGTAGTAATCAATTTTTTCCCCAAAAAAATGTTCCAAAAAAGGGCACATTTTTTTACTGCATATATTTAAGTATAATGCTTAACAGAAGCGAAAATGGAAGAATTTTATTTTAATTTTCAATATTAAAGTTTTTATACTGTTTTTGTTTTATAATTGTGGAGCACAAAAATCCTTAGATGTTGGCTTTTTATAAGCACATTCTGCATGCAATGAAGAATGTTTCATATATCCTAAAAGAGTTTCTCTTATACTTACAAAAAAATTTTATGTTAGCACCTTTTTTTCAAACACGGTTGAGGATTTTGTGAGTGTGTGTGCATATATATTTGCACACACAAAAAGTTAAGTATGATATAATATTAAGTTTTACATATAGTAAAGGGGGAGGCGCAGAGATAATATCGGCTTCTTTGGATTATGTTCCCATTTTTATTTCTTCTCAAGCAACAAATTGCCCATTGCCTTGCCAATCCCTGTACTTTATCGAATATTTTCAAGAATCTAAATTCCTGCCTTCAGTGAAGAATTCCTGCCTTCACCATAAAGAAAATCTCGAATGGACAAACTGCATCTATTCAAAGCACTCTCTAGCACAAATAATCTCCCTACAAGAATTAAAAATATGTGCAAATCACACACACACACAAAGATAGAAAGAAGAAAATATCAGTACCTATACAATGTACTGGCAAACCGTTTGAGGTGTCAGCTTTCTGTAGCCCATTAAAATCTTACCGCTGAAAACGATAAGATTTTTGATTTGTTGGTCTTATTTGTTTTTTTTTCTTTTTCAAAAAGGATTTTTTTTTATATATATATAAAAATAAAATCCTACTAATAACTACAGAAGAAATGGTTTAGGGATTTTAATTTTTAACGAATAACAAATAACAATATTAATCATGGCTGTGGCTCTTCATCAGGGGTGGGCAGACTTTTCCAGGGTACGGGCTACTTCTAATTTTTTCAAAGTATTGCGGTCCACCAGTGTAGGTGTAGTGAACTAAAAGAAAGTATACAATACAGCCAGATCTCCATTTATTTCTCGAACTTTTTCCTGGAACCAAGAACAGTTTACGATTTTCTTTGTAAAATAGCCCCGAAATAGCAAAGTGCATTTTCTATTCAACGAAAATTTTTTTTTTTTTACTCTTATCATTCGATTTTTTCCCTCCGTATTTTTTTAAAATACCGTATTTACTGGAATCTAAGCCGCACTTTTTACCCGATGTTAATGATCCCGAAAGTCGGGCGTGGCTTAGAATCGAAGGGAGAAAAATGTGTTGAATGGGGTATTTAGAGCAATTACAGCTTCATACATGTATTTAAAAGTTTAATTCTGATAAAATAACTTCCGTAAAATCCGGCGTAGAACGCGCACCTATACTTTCCAGCTTCAGTTTTTTATTTTTGGGTATATTCGCCGTATAATACGCACCCCCATTTTTACGAAGAAACTAGATATATGAGTGTGCAGTCCTCTTATGTTTTGAAGTCATTTATTCGAATTATTATTCCAAGTTGTAGAAAAAGAAAACTCTTCAAGAGCTCCAACCCTATACGTTCATAAAGAATGTTATTTTTCTTAAACAGTATTTTGATATAGGTAGAAGCCTTATTTTTTTCTGCTTATCTTTTTTTTTTTTTGAAGTTGACATTTTTATACGGGGCGTATAATGCGCACCCGTATATTTCAATCGCATTTTTTGTGCTTAAAGTGCACGTTATACGCCCGATTTTACAGTAGTTATTCACTTCTTTAGTTTTCCTTTTAAATTTATTTTAATTTCGTAAAATTGCATATCGATAAACCACATTTTGGACTATTTTTCAATTTTCACAAAACCTTGTTGAGAATTTGGGAAGCGGCTTAGATTCGAATAAATAGGGTATTTCTAGACATTCTTATAATGGAATGATTATTAGGTCTTAGTGAAAGCGGTCACCCCAAAATGTCTTGGCGGTCCACCGGTCGATCGCGATCGACTTAATGGCCACCCCGGCTCTACATGCTTGACTATAATCAGATATCTAATAGAGTGTTAGATTTATATAAATAACATGATTGAAAAAATAAATTCTAAGAATTTCCCTTAATCTAAAATATCGAACGGAACATAATATATCAGTTCTAAATAACAATATTATGGGAAGAACTGACATATACAACGAAAAACAAAAGCTTTTCAAATGCCGTTAGCAAATTTGATTTTTCTAAAGTGGGTTTTTCTGTGGGTTTTTTACTCTTTTATATATTTCTTCTGAAAAGAGGAAGAGAGAACTCTTTACAAGTTAAACATATATGTATATTTTAGAATTATTAGCTATGGATTTATATCAGAATTAAAATACAGTCAACTTCCTGACAGTATTATTTGAAGAGTTGGGTGCCAGCTCGGGTGTCGTCTTCGTCACTTGATCATAATTCAGAATTATGACGTCGTCGCCATTAGCCCTCGTGTTGCTTCAACGTGCGAGTTAATAAACAATCAATCATATCAGCATTAATTTTCTTGTCCTCTTTGAAGCTATGCATCATGATATATATGTGAAGTTTTGCACTCGAATTGGAAAATTTAAATTTAATTGATGAAAAACAATTAGGGCAGTGCTTCTCAAACTTTCAATATTTGCGACCCAATTTTCCATCATAATTTTCATCACGCCCACCTCCACACAATGACAATGCATTGAATTCAATAATAATGTACTTTGGCTTAAAGCTACAATACGATTTTATTTATAAACCGTACAAATTATATATATTTATGTAAGTGTTAAATTTTGTATATAATTTTATATATGACACACTTAGTAATTATTAAACTTATTCTTTACTTAATATTGATGAATTAATGGTGAAATTCATTGTGCACAATATACAGTGACATGCAGTACGGATTTATTTATAAGCATATTATATCTTTCTAAGCGTATATTTTTTATTATGTCAGAGTGTATTTATTGTACACAGGGAAATACAGTACTGATACAATTATAAACATATTATATCATTATAACTGCATATTTTATTTTTTATTATGTCAGAATTTTTTTCGCTTCCTTTCAGGAAATTAATATATTTTTAAATAATCTTTAATTTTCGGATTTTTGAAATGCTCGTACCCCCCTGTCAGATTATCATTCCCCCTCAGCGGGGCGCCCTCTCAGTTTGAGAAACTCTTTAAGTCAGGGGAATGTTATAATTTAACATAATGCGATGAAATTTGATATTCAAAACCTGTAAAATTTTATTCTTCACATTTCACTTTAAAACTGAACATCTCTGCTATTTCGAACTAAAGTGTTTTTATTTTAATTTTTTAATTTCTTTATTATGAAGACTTAAAATTAAAATATATGCAATATATTTAACGGGTAAGAAAAATTTAAAATAGGAAATAATTTTGTTTTAAAAAGCTTCATTGCGTGTAAATTAGAGCTAACTCTTCGTACATCATAATTCCAAGTATATTTTTAAAATTTAAATATTATTGGCAAATATCACACTAAAAACAGTAAGCTATTCTGCCTTTTAATTACACAGTTCTATTATTATATTTGAAATAAAATTTATGAGAACTGGGGGGTTCAATGTTTTTATCTACAAATTTTAATTAATCCATGGAAAGATATACAAGCTTCATGTCAGAGAGAAGAGTGGTGTTAGAAATCAAATTTTATTTATAAGGGTTTTCCTAAATGAAAAGTGGACACACACACACACACACATGCTATTGTGTCAGAATGATTGCAGCTATAGCAGAGCCACCAAATAGGGACACGAAGGACAATACTGCGCACGACGTTTTACAATTAACCTGTTAATGATAGAGGAAATTAACCGAAAGTAAAGTCATGCCATAGAAAGATGCATCCAGATTAGAACAATGTGCACTAGTACAGCTCCTGATTGCAGGAGGCGAGTTTAATGCAGACATAATTTTAAAGAATTGTGGCAGCCTATGACTAGCACTGTTTAGGTCAAACGTCTGGGAACAATTGATGAAAAAGTTTTCGAGATGGGCAACATATCGGATCTCCATGACAATATCCACCTGCATGTTTCCCGTGAAATCAAGTTCTGACGGATCTATCCGCGACTCTACTAATACCTTGGGGATTCTTCTGGGGAAAAATATTTTATCTCAACCAACTTTCGCCGAGTAAGAAAGCGTGATTATGTAAATGAAATATAATATATATATTCTGTTTTCGCGAGTTTGAGAGGAGTTGCCAAGTTGGAGTTAGCAAGAGTTTGCGAGTTAGTTTGTTAGTTGAAGATTGAAGGATCGTGGAATTATTAAGATGTCTTGGAGTTGATCAGGAAAAAGGATTATGGAGAGTGGATCCGACGACATTGATCAAATCCCGATAAAGATCTCCTGCAAGATTCAAGTGTAGGATCCGCTTCACAAAAGTACAGGTATCGTGAGCTTGTTTAATTAGAAGTTAGCTTATTAGAGTACGACGTAGTTTATATTGAGCGTATTTAAGCTATCGTAGATTCAGCTGAGGGTCCGTAGTAGTGTTATTGAATCTCACCTCCACACTCTACTCTTTGATCACCTATCTTAATTAGATTGTTATTGTGTCTGATTGATATTTTGGTTAAATTAATTAGATAGAAATCCTGTCTGTTGATTATTCAGTTTCTCTCACACACCTAGTTGGGTCTACGGGTAGACAAGGGGTTTCAGATGTAAGCAGGAACCGTCCGGCATTACAAAGTCAACTTAAAAAAAATCCATTGAGAAATGTTAGAACACCCACCAAACAGCCTGGATTTGTCACCCCGTGACTTATAGGTCTTTAGGCCACTTAAGAGAGTATTAAGTTTCTATTTGGATGATGAATTGAAGTAAGCTGGGCAGGACTTCCTCGAGAACCAACCACGTTCTAATTAGGAAGAAGACATAGACCTGCTGCCGAAACGATGGGACTTATGCTACAACCCCCCAGAGTGATTCCTTTTGATTTCCAATAAAGTCATTCTTTTTATTGAACTTGTCCACTTTTCATTTGGGCAACTCGTATAGGTAAGAGAAAAAGAGAGTCATTTTTTGTTTGCAATATGTTATTTTTGGAAGACTTCAATAACCGAAATTTAATTTGCCAAAGTTTATTGCTCGAGTTTTGAAGTAAGAGCAGATGTTTTATATCCCCCTCCCAATCCACTCTCCTCTTGCTCAATAAGAGTAATTCTGTTGAAAAATACTAAACCATTTTTAAAGAAAGTAGAATGTTTTTTTTATCAATAGCAATGGCGAAAAGAAGTAATAAAAAATATCTAAGAATAATAATTCCATATAAAATCGTTTATTTCCTTTTCGCATTGTTTACATTTATTTGAAAACAACAGAATAATTAGTGGGAAAATTGACTAAAGAATCTATCTAAAGTAGGAAAGATGGATAATATCAGTTACCGTTCAAACCTTTTCCTCCCAGTAATGAGCTTGAAAAACCACTGAAAAATTTATCTCAGTGCTCTCATTAGATTGAAGTAAGCCTTTATAAGAATTATATATAATATATATATATACAATCTTTTTTTAACTATTAACTAAAACAGTAAAACCCCAAACTTACGCGATAGGCAGAGCTGAGTGATAACCGGGGTAAAATTTCGCAATTTATCAACACATAGAAATTATTTTTAGTTAAGACCGGAGGAGAAAGAAAAACAATAATGTAGAAAAAAAAAGTTAAATAAAATCATAGATAGCACAAATGTATAGTTCAGATAGTTTCCTTTCAGCAGTAACACTATGGCGTTTACAAACGATGGTTGAATTTAAAGACTGAGTATTTTTCACAACATCGAGAACTTTTTATTTCCTTTTTATAACCATTCTGATCGTTGATTCCGTTAGATTAAACTTCATTGCTGATTCACATTTTTTTTAATTTTTGAATCGGAGTCTTTAATAATGTTAAGCTTACATTCCAAAGATAAAGTTTTTCTTTTCTTGTATGGTGCAGAAGAATCAGTTCTACTTCATAACTGTCTCTCAAATCTGCGTAAATATACATATAACTATCCCGAGATTACAAGCATAACACGTTATAACAAACACCCACTCAGTTGATAAATCACACAAAATAAATTTTTATGGCTAAGCATCGATTCTCTCCGCAAGAAACGCCCGAAAGGGTCCTTTTGCTAAACATGGAGCGGAGAGTGAATAATCGAGTTGTGTAGCATTCAAACAAAAGACGAATCGACGAGATTTGAAGATCAAGTAACTCCGGGTTCGCGTAAGTCGAGGTGGTACTGTATATTACCTTATTCCCTCTAAAATTAAAGGACTAATTCCTTTCAATCTTTGATTGCATATGTTTGTTTCCCTTTTTTATTAAAGTACCTACGTACATAATCAATTTTGATTTGTAATTTTTATAAAGTTTCCATTATAGTCCCAATAATGTAATCATGGATGAATGTCCAAAAAATTTGTGGTTTCAATCCGCAATAGAAATAAAAAATGGTGATCATTATAAAAGGATAACTAAAGGTGAACTCAAATACCCTTTGTTAGCTCAGTGTGAAAATTCGGTCAATGGAAAATCAACTTCGGTATTAACATCTCAACCTGGAATATACATACACTCATGTCCAAAATTAAGGAGACAAACACAAAATCTACGAAAATTGATGAACTATTTGCTTTGTTGCCACGAAATATGGCACAGAGGCGTATTACAGTGTGAGAAAGATTGTAGCAACATACCATAATAAGAAGATTTTAATTTTTAAATAAATATCAAAAAATATGTGAAATGTATAATCAAAGATAAAGCATTTAACTCTTTAAAAGTCTGTATAATTTGAAGTGTGACGGCCGTACACTGGTACACAAGCTTCGTAACGAGCTGTGCTACTGTTTATGAGAGTGTCAATAAATATTTGTGGCAACAAAGCCCTTTTTTCTAAAAGCACGGTTTTTGATTTTTGACTCCTATGGTCCTGAAAGGGGAGAGGGGCTAGACTAAGAAATGCTTTTCCTAGATCAGCTCAAATATGTTCGATAGGATTTAGATCCGTAGAACTCGAGGGTCAATCCATACCGTGAATATCCACTCCTTCTTGAAATTCATCAGCAATGTGAGTTCTGTGTGGCCGCACATTATCGTCCATAAAAATATAGTCCGGGTCCATAGCACTCAGAAAAACCTCATATAGACTTCCAAAATTTTATCCCTATAGCACTGTGAGTTGACAGTACCTGCACCGAAAACGTGCAGAGGTGTGAAACTATCCACGAACCTTTGCTAGAGTGTTCCAGACTATCTTCGCTTGTGTGAAGTAATAAGACACATATAGCAAACATTTTTTTGTCGATAGATAAACGATCCTTTATTAATGTGGTTGTAAGATTCATGTACGCCATTACATTTATGATTGATCTGAATTAAGAGATACACTCAATAATAAAAAGTTCGGTCAAATGCAAATATTTATTTTCAATTTTAAAGCAGAAGTTCTGAGATATTTTTTGTCATTGTACACCTTAGCTGGTAACGAGGAAATAATGTAGTCCGAGATAAAATATTCATTAATGTGTTCTCCGATTTTATTTTGAATGGATTTCTTTTTGAATATTGTTGTGTATGCTTTTCTGAACAACTCATGTACCTTTAGAACATTTTTGCAAATAACGAAGGACATACAGGTCACAACTTGAGAGCTAATTCTGCTGCTGCTGTTTATGCCGTGTCCATGACGGACCCAGCTGACTGTTCTGGCAATCTGTTCAATATTATCCACATAGAAGTTTGTTGACAAAAGCAGGGCATCTGTTTCTTGTATACAAGAAATAGGGGTCCTGTTTTCGTCAGGGACCTCTTCAGAGCAACAAGAATACATGAACATTCAAAAATATGAGCAGGTTTAATTCTATACCTGAACATTATTACAATTTCTATAAGTTCTTTTACCATCTCTCTCAATCTTCATTCATCTGTAATGATTTGTTCTTAGCCTAGCAATGAGCTTTGTTATAAGGTGGTCTCCACTTATATTACAGAGTTGATGTTTTGCTGGAATTGACTTCTCTCCCAATTTGCGGCAACATTTGCGTCTAATAAGGTAACATGACAAAGTTGTTATTGTTGAGATTTCTAACCTCTTCCATCATTTTATCCAGAAAGTTACTGCTTTAATGTATAAATGAGATAAATATTTGAACAGGAAAGAGGTGGCAGGCTTGAAAGCATGGTCACGAATTCGTGGCCAGCATTGTTGAATCGTGGGGTTGAATCACCGTGCCACTAAAAACTCACCATATAAAATGACTGGTGCAGATCTGGAATTTTGAGAGTGAAGTGTTAGCATTGGTAACTTGACCGAGGCTCTAAATTACGAGAACCTTCGTGGATAGTTTTCATGCAGATTCAAAGTACGACGTTAGTAAAAAATCAATCAGAAAGTTATAGGCTCCTACTTAAAAGCTACCTCTTTTTAAAACATAGATAAAGGAATTGATTTGGGCAGAAAACAGGCGGTAGGTGTGCAGTCACGGCCACGAACTCGTGACTGTTATTGCTTAGAGTTCTGATGCATATGAATATATCATGTAGTGATGTTGACACGTTAAGGCTCAAAGTCCTTATGTAGGCGAGAAGGGGATGTTTCCTGTGGAGCTCTAGCTCAGGTCTCCTTACTTTTAATAAACAGTTATTCAAATTCCCCCACTAATACTCCTAGTTTTGCTTCTATGTAATAAGTTTATAATCAGTCGTATAGAAATGAGGTATATAATTTTAAAAAATATGCTGTTTGGAGATAAGAGAATTTTTTAAAAACTTTTTTCATTCCTTAGCATATCAGAAGTTAACTTTCAAAACTAAATTTCCATGGCACAGTTAAATCCTAACAATAAGAAGTTTACAGGAATAACTTCTAAATGATGATTTATTTCAGGAGTGCAAACTCATGGTCTTCAACGAACATCTTTGCGGCTGGGCCAGTATATCGGCACTCGATAATATATAATAAAATAACAAAGCGACGCAAATAAAAATGCGATAGGCAGAATTCACTAAACGTTTTTTTATATAGTAACACTTTTTTTTCTTCTTCTATTTTGCTAGTTTTTGGAAAGAAAAGAAACATGTAAACAGTATGGTAATAGTAATTTTTGAACATTTTTTTCATTACATTATTCACCAACAAGAATCGTGTTCCAAAGCTTTAAACATCAAATATGTTTTTAAAAAAACAAAGTGTTTTGATATATTCAAGCACACATAGAGCATTCTCGTCAATTCGCCTCATTTCTGCAAGATATAGGGAATGAGAATTCCTCAATCTACCATATTTTACTGAAGTTCGACGGCTTTTGCGCCAGATGTTAAAAAGATATTTCGAATTACTGGACGAAATTATAATTTTTTTTGGAAACAAAAACATTACGAATGGGTCGAATTATAAAAGATGGGAAATGAATAAAGGACCTGGCTTTTTCTCTCAATTTATACTACAAGTCATCTTAATCGATTTAATCTTAAACTTCAAGGAAAAAATAATGTTGTTAGTACGCTATTTGATAATCGTAACGTTTTCAAATAAAAAATTAATACTTTGGAGAAAACAAATAGAAAAAGAAAACTTGTCTCACTTTGAAATCTGTCAATATCTATTGATAAAAATTACCTAAATTAAAATTTACAGAACGTTTTTACCAAATTTAATCATTAGAAACGGAATTCGATCATTTTTTTTAATTTAAAAAGCTGGGAAATATAGTTTTGTCATCTTTATCGATATCAAAATTGTTGATGAAAATTTACAAATGGAATTAACTGAAATCCGACGTGATTCTTTGCTGAACCAAAAATGCACGAAGTTAGATTTCCAGATTTTTAAACATATTTACCTGTAAAAAGACTTCTTAAAATATTATCGTTTGGACATGCGTTTTTTGGCTGTGTGTATTCACAAACACCTATTTATACGAGTAGCTGTTTCCTCTAATGAAAAATAACAAAAATTCTAGAAGATCAAGATTAAACCCGATCAATATTTATTATTAGTATTTTAAAAACTGCATCAATATATTGAACTAAATTTGGATGACTTGCTTTATGAAAAACAATATCAAATAACTTCTAAAAAAGTAAAAGAAAACAATATTTCTTATTAGATCCTAAATTTTTGTTTTTTATACAAAATGTAAAATATTTACAGTTTTAAGTTTAAAAACAACAAGAAATGTTAAACGACTATGCATATTATACAATACACTGAGTCTAATAAATACATAATACAAAAACAATCCTAAAAATATCGTATTTTATCAATATTTTGAATATTGTGAACATTCGGCCCCCAACTTAATATAAAATTGATCATGCGGCTCGTAATATATAAGTTGACAGTCCTGATCTATTTATGAACAGTATCATTCTCTCTTACTATAACTTACTATAATTTGCAACGAAATAAAAGTTGTTATAATCAGATGATTATCATTGACACATTAAGAATAGTAGTTAAAATTCGAGTAAAAAAATAACTGAATTGGTGCCATGCATATCTATATATATAAAGGAGAAAAGCTACTCACTCACAAACTCATCACGATGCCTCCGGAACTATTAAACCCACAGACTTGAAATTTGGTAGACATGTTCCTTTCATGGAGTACAGATCCGCTAAGAACGGATTTTTTTTTGTGACAATCGAACCCAAACTGTCGTTGCAGTGGATTAAGGGGCGTTATAGATTATTATTTCCATTTTAAAATAATTAGACATATAGCGAAATTTTGCACGTAGATTCGTTTCCTGGAGTAGAGATCCGCTACAAAACGGTTTTTGCGAAAATCAACCCCCTAAACGCCGTTGCGGGGCTTAAAAGGCGTTAGGTAATTGTTTCCCTTTTTAAACTATTCGACGTACTATCTTGAAATTCGGTGTGCAGATTCATTTCATAGAGTAGACATCCCCATAGAGATCCGCTACAAAATGGGTTTGATTAAAATCAATCCCCAAGTGGCTTTACGGGGCCTTAAGGGGGGGGGGGCTAGTTGTAATAATTATTTCCATTTTTAAACTATTTGACCTACAGTCTTGAAATTTGGTACGCATAGAGTAGAGATTCGCTACAAAATGGGTTTTGTGAAAATCGACCACCAAGTGGCGTTGCGGGGGTATGAGGAGCGTTATATATAATTATTTCTATTTCTAAGCCCTTAGACGTATAGTTTTGAAATTTGGTAATCAGAATCCTTTCATGGGAGAAAAGTACCGCTACAAAATAGCTTTCGCGAAAATGGAACCCAAGGGGCGTTTCGGGGGATTAAAAGACGTAGTTGATAAAGATTTCCGTTTTTAAACTATTAGAGCTAAATGCTTGAAAATTGGTACACAAGTTCCTTTCATGGAATAGAGTTCCTCTAACAAAGAGTTTTGCGAAAATCGAACCCTAAGGAGATTTGCGAAGGATAAAGAAAAAATTCATGTTTTTGAATTGTTAGACATACATGCTTGAAATTTGTTAAACATATTTCTTTTGTTGAATAAAGATCCATTAAGAATGCATTTTATGGAAATTGATTACTGGGGAGTAATGGCAAAAAAAAAAAAAATCCCGTTTTCGAACTACCAGGACTATTATAATGAAATTTGGTTTACATGTTTCTTTTGTTGAATTGAAATCCGCTAAGAGCGGTTCTTTTAGAAATCAACTCTCAACGGGGTATTGATAATAAAAATTTCGTTTTTGCTATATTCGATTTAAACTTGAAATTTGGCATGCATGTTTCATTTTAAGGAGTAGAGATTCCCTGAAAATTGGTTTTGTGGAAATCCACTTGGTTATTGGGTAACGAGAACTCAAAAAATCATTCTACTTCAACTTTAGAGATTATTAGAAATTACTAATTAGAAGTTCTGTCCTTTTTATATCAAGAGGCGAGAGTTACAGGTATAAGTATATTTTTCAATACAATCGAATTCTTAATGCTAGGACTTAGATATCAATAAATTACAAATATATATATATATATATGTATATATATATATAAAGACAACGGCTCACACAAGGGGGGGTCCTGGGGTCTGGACCCCTCCCCTCCCCAAAAGACCATGAGTTTTTTTTTTTCGATTGATGATAATCCTATATATATATATAACGTAAAATTTACTCAAATACTTGAAATTAACAATTTATTTTATTAATTTATGCTAATTATTTGTTCAATAATTTATTTTTTACTGTTTTTTGTTAACAAAATCGGCAAAATCAGTTAGATTCAATTGGTGTTGTCTTGAGGTATGATACGAGTTGGGGAACTTTCAACCATGGAATTTTTTAACCCCCTTGAGAAATTTTTTGTGCGCTACTGTATAAAGAGTATATTTATATATACAACATTATGGAATACTCAGTGAAGTGGGTGGGTGCGGCTAGTACATGTATATATATTTAGTTTTAAACACTCTATGTTCCTTAATATATCATACATATTTTTTACTTTTATTTTTTTGTGTTATTGGTATAGTTCATTTAATTAAATTGGCTTCACAAGTATTTTTAAATTTGACAAGTATATTTATATGGTGCATTGATAATTTTCAAAAATAATCTGATTCGTCATTTTTTTTTTTTTTTTTTTTTTTTTTTTTGGACAACTACAAAAAATCACTTACGACATATCAATTTAAATCCCTACGTGGGAGAAATTAGAGTATAAAATAAATATTAAATAACTTTAACGAAAAAAGTGCCTTGAATTTGGTTTTTTTCTCTAATTTTAGGTGAAGATACTCTAAAATACAGGCAATTCATGTTAATTTTACTATCATAATTATGATAATTTTTTTTAAAAAAAATATTATTATAATTATAGTTGATGTCTCTTTCAAAACTAATTTAAATTTGCGTAAATATTTTACTAACCAAGCAATTTAAATTCATTGTTTTAAAAATTGTAGTCGAGAACAAATAGACAAGTTGCTTTGTAAACAAAAAACAAAACTCCCCTCCCCCGAAAATCCCTTGTGTCCAGATTCGAAAATCCCCAAAACGAAAGTAATAACAAAAACAAAAACTGCTGTGTTTTCATTGTGTCCTCAACATCCCCTCTCCACACCTTCACCGCCGAACCGTTTCATAAAACCAAAACGCGGGGAGTCGAGAGCCACAAACATTGACAGTGCTACTGAGTAGAAACAGTTGGCGTTCTTAAAAAGTTCGGCAACCCTACGAATAGAGTCGAGTCCGCGCGAAAGGATCTCAATAATCATCAGTTGACAGGGAGGTAGTTCGGCCGCGTGCCGTACGTTGCGGCGCCATTGACATGTGCCTTACGTTGATCTTGACGTTCCTGTCTGTAGCGCCTTTGCTTCTAGTGCAAGGTGAGTTCTTGAAGGTTTTAGTGTTTCAAATTTGTTTATTGTAGTAGGAATATAAAAATTCGTGAACAATTGAATTTTTCATTTTTTTTTTTCCATGTTGGAATAATTTCTCGATTTTAGAACGGGAAATGAGTATAGCAAGGATTTTTCATTTTTTAATAATATGAAATGGAACACGTGTTTTTATATTAACAGTATGTGAAAAGTTTCATTTGTGCAACAAGGCGATTTTATTTTGAGCTATAGGACTTTTAAAAAACAATTCTGTTTACAGAAACAATTATCGTCTGCTAAAAAAAGTTATTCCGTTTCAAACATAATGATTTATATATATTTTTTAGAATCAAAACTTTGTTATTTAAAGTAATGAATTCTTGGTTTATAACTCGAAATACCGAATTATTTCCTTATGTTTTTGTGACTTATTTTACTTTTAAAAATCGTCTAAAATTATAAATTTTTTTAAGTTTTTCTGTACAATGTAATATAAAATAAGAAATATGCCAGAAACATTTTAGAACTCTAAATTTCTAAAATCATTTTGTTTTGACAACAATAAGTATTGTGATATTTCAGAATTGAGTATCATAATCAAAGACGTAATCTTAAAATTATGCTCTTAGACATTCAATTTTTTTCCAAGACACAAATTGTGATGTTTTCTTATTCTGATCTAAGATAGTTTCTATGAATCTAATGTTCTTATATAATGCAATGATAGTTTCAGAATTGTTTAAATTTCTCTTTATGTGTATTATTGGCTCATTTTTTTTTTTTTTTACTTAAAAAGTGCTAAAATTATTAGTTTAAAAAATGTGAATCTTCATTGTCGTTTTGGTTTTTGTTAATTCAGAAATATTTCCAATACTTTCTAGGGTTTTTTTTTAAATTCTTCCAGATTTTATTGTTTTTTTCCCCAGAGTTTTGCTATTTTAAATTTGTCTATTTCTTTCATTTTTATGATCCGGATTAAAAAATAAATTGAAACGCTAATAAAATTCGAATATTTTTCTTAAATTATTCAACTGATTAATGTCTTATTTCAAGTTTTTAAGAATAGTTCACAGCCATTTTATTTGAAGCTTGGTTTCAAACGTAATATTTTTACATAAATTGACGTGAAAGAGAGAAAGAGAGAGAATAACTACGAGAATATTAGTCTCTGCTTGGAAATGAAATAATTCTAGTTTCGCATTTATCAAAACCTTTTTTACGTAAAAGTTATAAAATGTATTTCATCTTCGTGTTGTAAATGATATGTAAATCTAAACAAATGCCTACAAAGTTTTATTTCTTTCTTAAAATTTTGTTTTGGGCATAATATTTTTGTATGAACAGAAAATTATTTTATTCAAATACTTTAATAATGATCCTTTCATCGAGCTGTCTTAAATAAATTTGTAATTTTCATACCTTGGAAAGTTTAATTAGAGGAAGTATCTAATTTAATTTTTTTTTATCATACAAATGTATTTAATTGTGAGCATGTTTTTTTTAAAAAGGTTATTTATTTAACCAAACGTAAATCATTTAAATCATCAACTCTTTTTACATTTGATAAAAGGAACTTACTATATTTTTTTTTAAAAAAAATCCCATCTCCTTATAATTTTTTAATATAAAGAAATAAAAAGAAATCACATTTTAATTTTATTAGTATCTTATAACATGATAAAAGGAACTTACTATATTTTTTTTTAAAAAAATCCCATCTCCTTATAATTTTTTAATATAAAGAAATAAAAAGAAATTACATTTTAATTTTATTAGTATCTATATAACAAACAAATACACTAACACACACAGTGAGACAAAAATATTTTATTCCTCATATTTCAAAAGAACTACCACTGAGAATAATTAAACTAGTTTTAAATAAAAGTAAACACAACACATTTTTTAAAATTTCCTATAATTGATATTTTAAAACTTATGAAGTTTTGAATTATTACGAAATCTTGTGAAACACACTTTAGCATCGAAATACTCTTACGCTGTGGTCATGGAACAGTTCAACTTGCACCTGCGACTAATTTCAAGGGAAACAAAGTCTAAGGTTTTTAAATATTTTATTATTTACAAAACGTCACAGTCAAACCGGAATTTTTGATTAATTGCTGTTCGTACAAATTTCCGGTTTATTGTTTGAACGATAACTTGTTATTTTCTTTATGCAGATTATTTGACCTATATATATCAAATTAACATCTAATAACATCAAAAAATGTTAACTTCTGTTTAAAAAAAAACAGTGAAACCAGTCGTATTGATATCATTACATTTATAGCAGCTTCCGGTTACCGAATTCCGAAAGTACTCCGAATTTATTTATACTGCAAGAGCTGTTTTAACCGGTTAGTACGGGTCTAATTCCTTGATCGTGTAGCGAAACGGTTTTCATAATTTATATAAAATGCGCATATTTATTTGAGGTAGCTAATACAGTTCGAAATTTGCTTTAGTAAATTTGTAAAAATCTTTTGAAGTCTATGTTCCTCAATTAATTCAAGTGTCCACTAATCAGATCAGGGGGGTTTGGCTCTTATAAAAACAAGCTTATTTACGAAAATTTCATCTTAAAAGACACAACAAAGTAAATCTTTACTTGAGAGGGGGGGGGGGACAATCATATATAAGTTGTTTAAATAAAACTTAAGTTTCTATTTGTGTTTAATTAATGTCTAAATCTAGTCACACAGGATATATCCCAAATAAACTCAGCTCATGCTGCTTTATAAATGAAATACAATAATATATTTTTTTCATGGCATAAATTTGAATGATCTCTCAATTTTTTTATAAACCTTTCCCATTTAGACTGCTTTTGAAACAGTTTTTAACTAGAGAAGATGTATTTCAATTCAAATATCAATTCATTCTGTAAATTAACTTCGAGAAATGAATGTGTCCTTGCTAGAAATAAAATCTATACAGAAGAATGAAATCATGCTAAAGAACCTAATTAAAATATAAAAGCAAGCCTCAATATATATTGCAGTTGAGTGATTTTATAACAACATTCCTGAAATAATTTTTTTTAATGATTCATGGATGAAAGAATATTTGATCCTTTAGAAGGAAAAAAAAACCCAATTACATACGAATATTAGCAATTTTGCCCAAAGTTCAGATGAACAGTTCTACCTCTCTTTATTTGTAACTTTACAAATATATTTCTATTGTTCCATTTCGAATATAATTAGCCTCTTATAATTTATATGCACAAGATACGATCACAGAGGCTTACGTAGATATTCCTTTCTTGATATTTCTTTAAATTTTGAAAAGCCAGCAATATTTGTAAAATTGCTAGGTTTGTAAAATGTGTTGTTTATAACCCGTTATTAAACGCACATTTATCCTGATGTAAAATAATGCGCTATAATTACCCTTTTAATGACGCTGTATTAAGATTGCTTTTTTTTTTATTTTGACTGCAACTAATTTTTTCCTCCCATTTCGTACCGATAAATAATACACCCAACATATTTTCTATCTTAAATAACATACATTTATTTACTTTTTATTTGAATAAAAATTGGCTTTCATATGCGGAAATAATATATATTTAAGAATAGTCATTAAAAGGTACTTACTACAACGAAATTTGTCCTTTCATAAGATTACCTTGAATTCCTCGAGTACTTAAAGTTATCGATGTCAAAAAAATTTAGCACCGGTTTACAAGTTGTATGAATTTGCAAATAATTTAGTTTTTGAATCTTATTCAGTTTAAAAAAAGCAATTTTAAATTTCAATTAAAACTATTTTTTTCTTGCACTTTCTTTTTTTAAAATAAATAAAATTGGGAAAAAAGAATCTTTATAGAGATTTTTTTTTTGTATTATTTTATTCAGTAACATATTCATGCTTTTTCTTTTATTTTAAACGTATCTAAGTTTATTGTAATTCCTTATTTTTTACTTAATTATTAATCATTGAAATAAAAAATAATTTTCAGAAAATCTTCAAAAATGCGCGGATTTTATGAATTTTTATCGAATATTTTTATTGATAATCAGTGTTATTTATTGCTATTTTTCCGATCAAATTTTTATTTCTTCTTCCCCAATTTTAAAGAGGAGGAGAGGAAAAGGTTTTCTTCTGCATTAAATAAAATACTTCTATTTCTTTTGTCAACTTCAACTGTCATTTCATCATCAACAAAAAATTCAATCAAAAGAGGATGGAAACCAAAGACCTCTAAAATATGTGTAGTCGAACAAAAGAAAAGCTCTAAAAAAAAATTCAATAGTTTCGTGAGAAGAAGAAAAAAGTCTGGCATTTTCCTTTGCCGATAATAATTTTCCGAACGGCAGAAAAACTACCTCAAATCATTCCAATTCAGACTATTCTTAATTGGCTTCTGTGATTATATGTTTGGGGAATGGGTTACAAGACGAAAAAAATGGTAGCATCTGTCTCCCTCGCCAGTAAAACCGGAATGTTCATCAAAAAAAGAACGTTAAAAGTCACGCGACCAAAAAAAGAAATGCACGAGTTGCGTTCAAAATTTCGCCAATGGTTGCCAAAGTTTATGTTCTATTTTTTTCCCTTGATAATTACATTTTAATTAATTATCATCTGCCCTTCTCGTAATTTGTCTGCTGTATAAATCAGAAAAATATTTCGTTCAAATTTTAATTTTATTACAAAAATGAATTATATAATTAGTTTTTTTTTAATTGCAAAATGACAGTATGTCTTTTTGCAAGGTTAACTTTGTTCATAAATAATAAGTATGAATAAGTTAATTTCAAATTTATTTTTGTAGAGGAATTTTTATAAAAAAGAAATAATAATTTATAATTATAAGTATAGCTGTGCACGTGTCTTTTTTCAAACCCTTTCAGTTATTTATACATGCTCAAAAAGATAGTATTCGAATTAAAGTATAAATATTTCAATTAATCGAGTATTTCTCATGGTTCCTTTTACAATCGTCTTTGTCTAAATAAATTTATAATATTCCAAATTCTTAAAGAAAAAAAAATAAATAAAATTTCATGCAAAATATAATTATATTAAAAAAGTATCTTTAAAAAAAATCTGACGTATTTTGATAGGTTTATTTTTTTCTTCTTCAGGAGAATTCTGAACTCACTGTATGTTTTCAGAAAAAGCATTTTTTTAAAAAATAATTTCTGTAACGTATAATGTTTATTGTTTTATTCAAAAAGCATTTATTACAATTCAATGAAGCGTAACGTCGGCTGAATTTCTGAAAAGTTAAAGTAGTTCCGTACCTTTTAAAAATTCCTTTAAAATTTTCAATTTCTTGAGTGAGTTTTTTTTCACTTTGTACATTTGTTTAACATTTTTAGTAAACTTTTTTAAATGTTTTTTAATTGTAATTTTTTAATTATTATTTTGGATTGCAATCGGAAATAAGAAAAACAATATTCTCTTCTGTAGTTTCCTTTTTCCCTTGACCTATAGTAGAACACCGCTTCACTAAATGTTTATTGACGATTTTTACGTTAAATATAAAATGATTTTGTACGTTCGTATATCTTTTAAAAATTTGATTTGATAGTGGCAATCGGCAATATCCGCGCGTTTAAGCATTTAACTTGCGATATTAACAGACATGTTAACGAATAATAATAGTTATTAATTATTCATACGAAATAATGTTACATGAATCATTTCTATAAATGGATTTTCCACATTCCAACTATTTATCGCCAAACTAATGGTTAAATTAAACTCCAAGGGAAATCGCGCCAAACAACGTAGTCTACCAAGTTTAGTGACAGTGCTAATAGTTTATTGCAGGAGTTAATTGCTAGTCTCGGTAATTTTTTTATTGTGAAGAATTTACGTGAAGTATTCAAAAAAAAAAATTCTGTTATCCCTGGGACTTCGAAATAAAATTCTCACTTTTAATGTATTATATGTTTATAATTCCTACGAAATATTTAATAATTATTTCATAAACATTCAAATTATCATATTTAAATAAATACTAAATAAATTTTAAAAAATATATTTAAGGAATAATTTAATTTAAGATTTGTAAATAAGAATTATTTTGAGAAAAAAAAAGCATGTAGGAATATTACTTTTTTGCTTAGGAAAAATATTTTCAATTTTTTAATTTAAATTAACCTGTGATATTCATTTTGTTTTCATAGAAAAAAAATTAGTAATTTTCTTAGAATTGATTCTCTTTCTTGACTATAAAAATGAATTTGCAAAAAAAAAAACATTTCAACTATTTTTGAAAAACAATCTAAATAATTTTATATCGTTCTTTTTAGTACTGAGAAATTATTTTCAATATTTATTTATTTTTTAATTTATTAAAAGAAAAACGACAAATTTACAAAAGATAAGCAAGTCTTAGTCATTATTGTTTAAATAATTCAAGTCAAGTACAAATATTAATAATACATTATGTTATAATAATATTTAATTTAAGTAAGTTATTACATATTTAGAATTTAAACAATACTGTTATTTAATTTTATTTCAAAATTCTAAAATTTAACATTTTTGGGATCGTAGTCTTGAATGGGCCCTGTATCAAAAATAATTGGAGGGCCCTTTTTTGGAAAATTAAAATGTTCGCAATAATAAAACTTGTTTGAATGTATCAAAATAATACACAGGTTAGAGCCCCCTGTCGCTTGGCGGCCCCGTATCATTGATACGGCGGTAGCTACGCGCCTGGATCATGAGAATGTTCCAAATGTTGTTTCTTGTAAAGCTGGATCTGTTTTTTTAGTAGTATTTTGCATAGAGATTTTTGACTCTCGCATTAAAAAAACGTAAGAACAATGTGGAGGAAGAGTGGTAGGAATAATTTAACTATGAAAGGACATCACATTAACCCTCTTTGTGATGCCTTTAAAGAATTTGCTATTAAAAGTGGAGAATTGTGTCATGAACACAAACTTTTTTCTGCTAACATAGTTTTTTGGAGAAAGTAGCATAAACACCATAAAAAATTAAAAGAGTTATGTTCAATTTCTGTCGAGTACATCAATTACTTTTATTTATTAAAAAATAATAAAAATTAAAAAAATAAAATAAAAGTTTGAGACTGTGTGAATATTTTGTCACTCCATAAATTTTCTTTTTCGTTTTTGTTCGTCTATTAAGTCAAAACTAACTAAAATGCTTTTTATGTCACTATTCTTCATTATTTGGTCTCAAACACATGAAACTGCAAGCCGCGGATTGAGATTTTATCAATGTGATTTTCTTAGTCATTGAGAGTTACATTTTAAGCAAATCCAAATTTTATCAAAAAAAGTTTTTTAAAGCTCTTTTTGAAATTAAATTCTATTTTTTAAAAAATTATTGGCGGTTAAAAGTTTAAAATAAACTGCTAGCTGCAGTTTAAATGATTGGAAAAATCATGCAAATTTATTTAAATTTGGTGTATAATTTTACCTACGGTGTTGTTTGTATATTTCCTGCATCAAAAATATGACAAATGCAGAACACATAATTTAAACCAGGTAGTTTTTAGAATAAATTTTATTTTATGAAAACATATTGCTCATTTTAAAATTCATTGAATGACGCCTAGTTCAGTGGTAAGAAACCAGTTTGTCGTCGAACCGATAAATTTTCAATACCTATATATCGCCAACTTTGTGCATCATCACACCACCATGGTAACCCCAACCCCTCTGTTCCATCTTTTCCTAATGGTGGCGAGTGGGCGGTCACGGCGGATGGCTCAAAATTGGCACCCTCTGCCAGCCAGGGCGTTTCCAATGGCCGGCCAGCCAAGCGACGCGCGGGGCTTCTGTAAAAAAAGCCCTTCACTGATTACGGGGTCTGCGAACGCCATTCGGACTGTGGCCACAGGAGAAAAAAAAAGTATCCGCTATTCTTTTGTTTGCCTTGCAAGGGGCGTCACGAGAATTTCAGGGCGGAAATAATGACGATTCTCTCTATCATTCTTTTCCTAATGGTCTGGAATACCTGTGGAGCCTGGTCTCGTGTAATATAATTTCTTTGTCTGAGGCCTGGATTCTTGAATAACACTTTATACCCGAAAAGCGATGTATGTAATTCAGGAGCTATTCATAAAAGAAAGCTTTTTTGCGTGTAATGTTACTTTATCGGAGGGTTTTATCAAGCTTTCAAGGTTGAAGTGTAACTCATGGTTACGTAGAAAGAAATGAAAGTTTTTGATACTTTCACTGAGCTTATAATCTGTTATTTTGTTGATGATGCATAGGAATTGAAAGAATTTAGAGGACAGTTCAAGGGTGTAAGGTCCTTCATAATACGAATGATGTCAAAGACCATACTTTCCAACCTCGGACTACGTGTATGAAATGTACCACACTATGGGAGACGGGCCTCTTTAATTGATCACTGTAAGTTGTATATACTTGCCATTTGAACAATTAGAAAATCATTATTAGTCGATAAAGTCAAAATACAAGGGTTTAATTATCAATAAATAATTAAACCCTTATATTTCGACTCATATATGCACGCTTAGTTACCAAAAGTCATAATATTATGTGGGATTTCTTTTTGCGAAGCGAAATGCAGCATTTCCACTTGGCATTGACTCTACAAGTCATCGGGAATCGCCTGAAGAAATAAATATTGAGCCATTCTGTCTATACAGTACCATTATTGCGAAAATGAGATTTTGTGCATGGATTGATTTTCCGATTATGTGTCTCATATGTGATGTTCAATGCGATTCATATCTAGCTGTCTAGGAAGTCAAATAATGATGTTGCGATGGGGGAAGGAATATATAGTGGCTGTAACATCCCTCATGGATTATTATATACTAAAAAATTAAACAGATAGCTAGTAATGGAATAAAAATTTTATTTTTATACCTCCTTTTCAGAAAAATTAAAATTCGAAATCCATCTTCCATCTTGAAAGTAAACAATAAAATTAAAAATAATTTTGAGACATAAGTTGAAGTGGAATAATTATACCCCCCCCCCCCCGCCCATCTCATGAAACATTCTCTTTACTCTCCTGCTGCAAAATCATTTCAATTTGCTCAAAATGTTCTTCAAACCAACCGAGAGAATGATTTTTGTCCTGTAACATACGCTGTCAATCTAATATATTATACCATAGTTTGGGTATACGAAGTCCATCAGTGGCTGAAAACAGTGGTGTACGGATAATATTAGGGTCCCCCCCCCCTGCAAAGCCAGGTTTTGGGCTCCAAGCTGGATCTTACAAAGGATTGCCCTTAGAATTCTAGGCCCTTCCCCGCACCACCGGGGTGGCGGGGGTGTACGTTACGCCACTGGCTACAAATGGTTTTCAAGTAGTTACACATGACTATTTCTGACTAATGAGTAGTTCAGTTTGACCAGCACATGCCACGTAAAAATAGCCCACATTTTCATAAAGTCACTCCAGTCTGCACAAAGTGACTTGGGTTCATGACTTCTCTCTCTTTCGAAGGGTCTCTGCCACACACGAAACCTACTATCATGTCTTATTGGAATCCTGATTTATCTGACAAGGCAACGTTATCTAGTCATCTAGGACCCAATCGTATTGTTCTTAAGCCCCGCGGATACTCTACAACCGATGACGTATTATTGGTAAGGCACTTGCGTCGGACTTCTGCAGCCTTAACTCATCATCATCAAATTTAGCTGCAGTATCCGTACAGACACGTCTGTTGTACATCACACATAAATTGTTTTTGTTACTTGATGCACAGTGTTTATTTGGCAGAACTGACTACTTTGCGCAAATACCGCTGCTCTCAGTCATCAAGTAGACACGGTCAGCTATTGTTTTGTCCATAATAGGAGATAACGCCTGAAATTATATATTACTGACACATTCTTGATAGTATGGATCGAAGAATGTTGAATTCTCTCGTAAATTCCGAATTAGAATGTCCCATACTTCTAGATCAAATTAGCTATCTGCTTTCAAAGTCTATTAATTCATATCGTGCTACCGTTATCACGTCGGAAAACGGTTAAGTATTTGTCTAATATTATGTTTATAATCTTTAATATTTGCAGGATCTTATTCTTACTCTACTTTCTCTTCCTTGCAGTTCAGTGGTATAGGCAAATATAGGGGAAGGTTGACTAACCTTAAAACTATGTTTAACCCTATAATCTTAGATCCTAAGTCTAAGAGGTTGTTATTTACTATCTTATTTCTTACTTGTACTGTCTTGTTATATATCTTTTTATTGCTTTGCTTTGTTAGGTTTATGACAATTTAGTATATGATTATATCTTGGTTATATATACGTTCATACATTCATATATATACACATATAACGAAAGAGAAACATAAAAACCAAAGGTATGTTTTAAATAATGCAATATATTACTTTTCTGAAACGATTGTCATTCACATTCAAACTTTTCTGAAGGTGATGTGTTTTACAAGAATAATTTTGACTGCAGTACTTCGACGGGAATTTCCCTGTTAAATATTTCAATTTCTTCCTACAGAATGAAAAGTGTATGTGTGGTTTTGATGATGGTATACCACATCCTCTAGTCCTATCCTTGCTTAGAGATTAAGGGGTGTTGATATTTAAGGAAATATGAATAACATCGCATATCTTCCAAACTCAAGAATGTCTCAACTATTTATTTAATTCTCTTCTGACGGTGACATGGTAATGTTAACAAAATTATGACTGCTGTCATTTCAAAAAGAAAAACAATTCTTTGCATTGCTGCTATCAGTTCAATTCAAATTCTGAAGGGGAAAACATAACAGGAAACAGTTGCTTCCAGACTGACACTGAACAGGACTCAAGATTCTTGATATTTTTCCATGCTCTGATATTAAAATTAGTAATAAATTATGCGAAGCTGATTTCTAATTTTTTTCGAAAGTATTCCATTTCACAAAAGGGAAAATATATAGAAAACGACGAAAGACGAAGGAAAGAAAAAAGATCGAAACGACTCTGCCGTCGCAATAACCAGATGGATAATTTAATTTTTCGTCACGTTAGATCTCTGCTATGATTTAAGGCTGGCGTTTAAGAATCAATTCCCTGCGGTAAATCCCAGTGAGGTCTGATTTATCATTGCAGATATGGATTCCTGGGGTGACAAAATATTCTGTATTTTATTAGAATTTTCTAAGAGAATAAATAATATTATACGCTGAGAGAAAGAATGTGATTTGATATACGATGTTTCATCTTTTAACTCTGTTCTTTTTTTCCTTAGATAATTTATAATTGTATTTTTTTTCTTTCTCTTTTTATTTATTTATTTTTATTTCCTTGGTTTTGTCTTTCATATTTCTCAGCAAATATAATGAAACATATCAAATTCTTAAATTTTTTTTAGTAATTTTAGAAAAAATATTATTTTTTTCGATAATTTTTATTGGGAATTAATCTGTTACTTTTCGTAAAGAGTTAATTGCTATTTTTAAAAACAGTTAATGTGACTGTAGCTTTTGTAATGATATTTTTGTATAAATCTCCATCTTTAGTTAAGAAATGTTAAACTATTTGTAAATTTTTTACTGTTGAATTCAAACTCTCTTTAACGTATCGATTCTGATGGATTTGTAAAATTCTATACCAATACCTTATTTTTAATTTTTGAATTGGAATTTTTCTTGTGAATTTTTGCTTTTATATGGCAACGCAAGACTTTTTTAAAGTTTTTTGTTCCTTTTTTTATTAAACATTAAAAACATACACCCACAATTTGAAGAAGGGGTTTTGAACTGTTTTTATCCCTTTTATGTGAAAATAAGTAATACCATGCCGAATTTATTTTTTGCTTTGATAAAAGATAGTGTTCAAATAAAATTGCTTCATTTTTTAAAAAAACGCACGCAGTTTTATTTACTAAGAAAATAATAGAAATCAATATTTTATGAAACGTTTTGGAAGGCACAGATGAAAACATTCTAATTATCCTCTCGTTTGGATAAACACACAAGCACAGATTCAGATGAGCTATTTTTATGCTTAAAGGGCAGGTGAATTTGAGCCATCCCCCACCTCTCTACTTGTCATAAGAAACACATTTGTCTTTTGTTTAGAATTAAATTGTTATTATATATTTAAAAAAAGTCTGGTAAATTGTTTTTGTTGGAAAAAAAGTATTTTTTATTGAAATATATAAATTGTTTTCAATACATATTTTCGTATGAACTTGATTATAAAATATCAGAGAGGCGGGATACGAATTGTTTGAGATCCTTAAGGTCTGCCAAAAATGATACAAAATCTAAAGTGTGGTTTCAAAATAAAGAATGGTAGTAACTCATTATTTAAATATATATATATATATATTGCTGTAAAATCTCAGCTCTGCTTTTTTTTAGAAGGAGCCCCATTTCCGTTTTAAGAATCATTTAATTTCATAATGCTGTCTTCGTCACTTGACCTTGGTTCAAAATAATGAGGTCCGTTGCCAACAGTCCTTGTTGCTTCTACGTGTGACGTGTATAACCAATCAATCATAAACATTGATTTTCACTTCAGAAAAAGTTAATTCTTTCATATTTTCTGTTTACTTGTTCAAATAAATATTTTACAGATGATTAGGTAATTCATTCTAAGAAAAAATTGTATTATAAGATCTTGAGGAAACAGTTTTCTAAAAATAAATTTCGCCTTTAAATTTAAATTGTACGTTTTCTTTAAAAATTTAAAAACTTTCTTAGTTGTAAAAAGAGGAATGTGTTTTCACAATTTCAGAGTACCGTAAAATCAGGCGTACAACGCGCACTTATACTTTCAAGCTGCAATTTTTAATTTTTTGGTACATTTGCCGTTTTACGCGCATCCCCCTTTTTGTGCGAAAAATTCTGATATGTAATTAACGTAATGCTCTTATGTTTTGAAGTCCTATATTCAAGATTCCAAACCTTAGGGGGGAAATATACTTCTAGAAATACAACCCAAGTTCGTAAGGAATGTTATTTTTTTTTAAATGAACAGTATTTCGATCTATGTCGAAGTCTAATTTTTTTTCTATGCTCATCTTTTTCTTTTATTTTTAAAGCTCTGAGCGTATAACGCGCGCCCTTAAATTTCGATCGTATTTTTTTGTATTGAAAGTGAGCGTTGTACACCGGCTTTTACGGTAAGTAAATTTAAAAAAAAAAAAAATTAAAATTTTAAAGATTTTTTCACAAAAATAATTATTAACGTATCAAATTTGAAAAACTTAGAAAATAGTGGAAACAATATTTATAACGCTAAATCTGAACACTCATCCCTTAACAACAACAACAAAAAAAAAAAAACCAGCAACATCTAAATAATTGGTGCTTGTAAATCTTTATCAATATAGGCATCTGAAACATTGCATCGACGAGGTGTTCGCTCACGTCTGTAGACATCACTCCCATAACTGGTTATTTCTTCCAACAGCTCAGATTCCACCGAGGAAAAGAGAAAAAAAATGACGAAAAGCCAATAATTATCCCTCTCTTATTAAGTCATCGACCAATGGCTAAGCGCCTTTTCCTACACCCTTCATCCCCTTCTAATTGCTGAAACATTCGATTACTTTGTCGCAGAGAGCTTAAGTACACGAAATACTAAATTTTTTCGTCTGCATTGTGTGATTTTCTATGAAGTGAAAGGTTCCGAGGGATTTTTTTTAAAAATCTTTTGTTTGCCTGTCAGAAATGTATGTTCGAGCTGTATTATAAACCCCAGGCAATTTTAACTTTTGTATACTTTTTTTTATTACTCCTGCAGTCTATTGAATGAATGCAAAACAATAGATTTCCTTTTCCTTCCAATATCCACTCTTTCATTTAGAACTGAAGTGAGTTGATGTTTGTAAGAGTTCTAATGACTGCACTGGCAACAGATAGGTCATTACAGCTGGGTTTTTTTTTCGTTCATAAAAGGGAAGAAGGGGGGGGGGAGTAGAAAAACAATAATTGCTCTCATGGCAGGTGGGTTTCTCTTTTTCTTTTTTGAAATTGTTGGATTCTCTAATCCTTCTGATGTTTGATGGATATTTTATTTGGCTTAAGTTACTTTTTAAAAATCTAATTGGCGACATATATATATATTTTGAAACTGTGGCGGAAATGCTTATTGATTTTCATTTTAATACAGATAGAAAGAAAAATCAGCTACAGGAAACAGGATTGATAACAACTTTTTAAGCAGTATTTGAATTTTTTAAAAAAAATCATAACTGTTGAAAAACTAAAATTTGTGTGATTCTTATTTATTGAAACTTTACTTTGACTGCATTTTTTCACTATAAATAAAAATTAAAGTAATATGAACTTGAAAATAAATGAAAATATTTATGTTGAATTTTTAAAAAATGCATGATAAAAACTGGTATACATAAATTCGCATGTTTGAAACGGCACTATATAAATTCGTTAAATTCATATGTACTTAACGCCGTTGTTCGATTTAAAATTTAATGATTTAACTTACTTTTTTCCCACGAATATTGCTTTTTGTTAAAAAAGTAACAGCTATGAATTTAATAACTTTTAGTTTTAAAACAAGATATCAATCATTGACATGGCCAAGTAATTTTAGCGCGTTTTTCACATGTTGTATTTTACAATAATGCAACTAATGAACTTTTTACTAACAGAAAATAGTACTGCTATACTTTAAAAAAAATTTTAAAATTATTAAATTTAAATATGATTTGGCTCATCTAGGGCACAAATGCGACCAAATGCCGTAAACCCGAGGTCAATTGGTTGCCTATTGGCTGAGAAAAAGGTACGACAAAATATGAAACGAAGACGAAATTTGCGTCCTAATAGCGCTTTTTTTACACTACGTGAAAAACGCGCTAAAAATTATCAAACCCATTTCGGAAAAGTCAATTACATGAACGGGTATTTTTATTTAATTATTCTTTATTTATATTTAATTCGTGTTCTTCCATTTTCTTTAAATTTGAGACATTCAGTGAATAATATCTTCAAGCCTTAACTTTATTTCTAATTTCTGTAACTTTTTCCTTAAATTTCTATTTGCATCCGACAGGAAATATAAGTAATAAATTCAGTACTAGTTAAAAATCTGATTACTTATTTCCGAAAATTTACGTTTTTCGCATAAACATAATATTTTTCACTTTTTTTGAAAAACTTTTTCAACAAATGTTTTTTTGTGTGGTATGAAATTTAAGTTTAAGTTAAGTATAAGTTTAGAAATTCAGCCGAAAGGGAGAAACATTTAACTTTGTTGGAAATGTTACCGGTTTTATTTGTAGACATTCATTAAATTGTTGGTGCTGCCATCTATTGTTGATAGTCGTCGATAGAAATGTAGTTTATTTTGAGGTTTATGTGTTGTATTTTTGGGCACATTAGATGAGAATTATACAAAACTTTATGCTTTTTCACAAACTGGGTTCTTTTTTTCTTTTCTTTTTTTACTGTTATGTTTAAGACCGTAATAGGACATAATTGTGACAAACAATTCGTTGAAACAACGCCGAGAGAAAGAAGAGTATGGTTTATTTATATTTAAATACTGTTTAGTTACAATTAGAAAATAATTTCTTTTTTGGATTAAGATTGTGTTTAAAATATTCTTACTATGTTCCAGAAATACAGCTGTTTATTGAAACTCTGTTGGTTACCTTCTGTTGCACTTTTTCTTTTTCTCCAGCTGATTTATAAGTGGCTTTTCTCAAATAAAAACAGAGCACTCTTACTTATTCTATTTGTGTTCCAGAAAAGAATTTGAAATATTTGATTCACAGTGAATAAAGATACAGTTTTTCAGTAAAATTTTATGCAGTTCTTTGTGTGTGCACGAGTGATCACCAATTTTCTTAATAATGATGAAAAAGACAAAAACACAATTTGTGCACATTAATTAAAAATACGATTTGTCGTTTGAGGATTTGTGTTCAATTTATGTCGCTTTTTGTATACATTTCTTTTTTTTTTCTTTAAAAAATTTTTTTTATAATATTTTTTATTTTTATCTTTATATTTTTCTTATTCAACTAATTGTTGTATTTCACACTGAATCTAAACTTCTTTTATTTTTTTCGAATATATATATATTCCAAATATATATATAAATACATATATATATATTCCAAATATATATATATATTCTATATATATATTCCAAATATATATATAAATACATATATATATTCTATATATATATATAAAAGGAAGGAAATGTCTTTGTAATAATTTTAGGAATTAGAACTAAAAAAAATTTTCTCCAATATATAAATTCTATCTGCAGCCTAAAAATATAACGACCCTCACCCGCCCTTTAAATGAATGCTCTACTGTTCTTATCCTTTATCCAATCTTAATCCAACAACACCAATATACACGTGCCTCTCCGATTCCCGCCCAAACTCACATAGCGCCTAAAAAGATCGCGAAAACAATCATTTGCTTGAAAGACCGATACAAAATCAATCACACATCTCCAATCACCTCATCTATCATCTGCCCCCATCCTTCATCACTACCAAGTAGTTGGCCCATAAATCCCAAATCACGCCTAACCTCCACATTTCATCTTTCTCCTCCGTGGTGGGGAATCACAAAGCAAGAAGGAAGGGAAGGGTCATCGCCCAATGGTCGACTGACCTTCTAGGGGCGCCGAACCGCCGCCCCAACAATGGTGGGACTGTACAGCAATGAATTGTATCACCGCGATCAATTAAAAGAGGCAGTTAAAAGATGGGTGGATGTAATTGCTGAGGCGTCATCAATTTTACCTTTGTTAATATCATGACTCTTCTGTCATTTAAGATCAAGGACGATCTGGGATTGGTATACAAGCTGTTTAGAAGCGTAGCCAGGAAATATTTAAGGGTGGTGCCCATACTTTATTTGATGTATCAAGCAACTCAACTTAGATATACATGAATTTAATTACTAATGAATTAATTATTTTCTTGATGATAATTATACAAAGATTTCCTATTGTACAGAAGGTCGTTCGCACTTAATGGAAACGATTTTCTAATTCATTTTCTCGTTTTCTTTTTGAGGTGAAACTTTGGCATCTTCAGATTAGTCGTTTGCTAATGATTTTTGGAATTTGAAATAAAAGATAAATTTTTAAAATGGCTCCTGAAATTGATATATGGTTCGAAGGCTACGTAACTGCGTTTTCCGAGAAGAAATATTCGTATCAACAAATTATAAAGCTGTGTAAAAATCTCAGTTATTGAATTTCAATAAAAGGTATTTATAATATATTAAATTTGAAAGGGAAGAAGCGTTTAGTAGAAAGTGAAAAGGAAAACATGACCACGAAACTTCATCCTAAGATTGTTCAAACGCAGGCAACTATTAAGAAAGCGATGTCTCTGATCCTAAATGAAAATCCGCCGACTCAAAGATTCATTGCATCAAAAATAGGAATGTCTTCCGGAACTGTAATTAAAATCATTCATAAAGATTTAAAGTTAAAACAGATGTTTAAACCTAATGTTCGTCTCCTTTTTTAAAACATATTTCTGAAGAAAAAAGAAAAATTGTCGAAAATTATGTAAAAAAACATCTAGCTGCTGAAAATTGGAAATTTGTTGCAACACTCGATGAGGTATAGGTATATTTAAGTGACTGTACTAAAAGAAGATTAATTTTTTATTGCTTAACTGACGGGAAATGGCGTCAGTGTACAGTAAAGTTTCCAATGGGTTTTATGATAGCTTCAGGATTTTCTAACAACGGCGAATTGAAAATTTAAAAAGTCTCAAGTAAAGTCAAAGTTAATTCACTTTACTATCAGCAGAATATTTCAGAACCAATTTTTGAAGAAGAAATTCCAATCTTATATAGAAGGGACATTGATAAAGCCGAACCTCAGATGGACAAAGCCTGTAGTCACACGTCTAAGTCAACTCCCACTTATTTAACAACAAAAGAATCACAAAAAGGAATAAATTGTATCCCATTTGATGAATACGTGTAAAATCACCCTGCGCTTCTCCAATGAATTTCTGTGCTTTCAGTTTATGAAAACAAGCCTCAGGAAAACGGCATCTAAGAACACTGAACGGACATTGAAAAACGGTTCAAGAGGAATGGAGTAAACTTGGCATGACAGTACTAAGAAAAAGTTTACTTTCATGAAAAATTCGAACTAGAGCTATTGTCAAGAACCATGGCTATCAGATAGAAGCAAATTATTACAAAAAATAGGTTACATAGTGATACAAATTAACTTTCGAATTCGTTTCCATAAAGTGTGAACGACTTTTTGTAATTGTCTTGAGAATGATATTTTTCTAATTTATTTTAGTCCTAAGTCCTCCAATACTTCGCACGAGATATCCAATAACTCTTTTATGAAATATTCGCTAAACGGGAGTAGAAGTAGGAACTATAATTATATTTCTCTCAGAATTTCACTCCATCAAATTTAAGCGGGAGTTGAAGTAATATTGCATCATTCCCGAGATTGATCAATTGGCATGCTGTTATTAAGTCACGTGATTTTCAGGATAATCGATTTCTTTAGAAGTTGCTTGGGAGGCTGATGGTTTTTGGATTGTAGAGAGACCATTTTTTCTCATCCTATGCGTAACGCTTTTTACTTTGAATGTTTTTGTGGTGGTGTTAGTGTGTGACGTATATTTAGTAGCGTAACAGAGAACATTTGGGCCCCCTTGCAAAGTCAGATTTGGGGCCACCAGGTTGAATTTTACAAAGGGCGACAGTCAGGCTTTGGGCCCCTTAGAACCCTGCCCCCCTCGATGTGGGGGTTGCGCTGGTGTACGTTACGCCACTGAACACATTGAAATTATTGCTCCCATTAAACGTAAGTAAGATGTCGTCATGTAGCTTGAAATGTTCAATCATTGTCATTTTAAATAAAGAGCTTTTCAGTTTCTGACCTTTAAAATATCTAGGCCTTTTTCGACACAGTCAATCCATCTTAACGGGGATCTGCCCCAAGGTCTGTTTCTCATGGGCTTTGCCAGAAAGTTTTTCTTGCAGCAACGATCTTCATTCATTCTAGCCAGATGACCAGCCCATTTAAGTCTCTGTAATTTGACAAATTTTGCAATATCAAGTTGTTTGTAAATTTTGTAGAGTTCTAAGTTAGATCTTCTTCTCCATGATTCATTCACTTGGATGCCACCGAGAATGCAGCGTAAGATCTTTCTCTCGAAAATTCCCAAAGCTTCCTCATCACGTAAAGTCAATGGCCAAGTCTCTGATGCATGTCAGGACAGATCTTATACTTTTGTAAAGAAGCAATTTAGTTCTTAATTTGATAAAACTGAATTTTAAATAACTCATCAAGGCATAAAAACATCTATTTGAAGCAATGATTATTTTATAAATTTCTGGGGCCAGCTCGTTTTTATTATTTACCTCAGTTCCCAAATAAGTAAATAAAAAAAGCTAGTTTTAGTAATTTATTGTTAGGACATGCGGGTATGAAGTCTTCTTCACCTAAAAATACATCTTAATGTTTTCAATTATTATTCTAAAAGAGTCCAAAGAAGATGTTGGTTTCTTTTAAAATATTTTTAAGAACAGTCGATGAAAAAGAAAAGGAAATTATTCCCATTCAATTACTTACCATCCCTATTTTAAAACGCAAAACACCAATTTCCGATTCCTAAAAACGACCGCTTAAAGGAAATGAGAAGAAATAAATAAGAATTCCCAAAAGTCTCATTAACTTTCGGTGGGCACGAAATATTTTGATCACATGATCATTGATGCGAGCAGACGAAAAAAATTACCCAACACCTGACGACGATATTCCGAGACAAGAAAAGGATCGTTTGGTAGGGGGAGGACCCAAGGGAAAAAGCCGGATACTTCGCTGTATACCCCTCTTGAAATTACAGGGATTGTGCTGCCGACATTTTTTCACTTTCATGATGAAAAGTATTGTCATTATTTTAGCATTAAGGATGAATAGCGACGGATGACAATTTTTCAGAACCTCGGCTTCTGCAATTGAAGTGAAAAGAGAAAAAACAGAACATGCTATTATTGTAGAAAAAATTCTACATTTTTCTGTCGTTTTTAATATTGTCTGCAAGAAATGGAAGGAGGAGTATTCTTCGAGAAACAGGAGATACTTATATTTTTTAATGGTTGTGGAACGTTTTATGATGGGAATCTGGCAATAGTAGTGAGATGAGTTCTGGACTAAATAATATATAGAATTTTATATTTTTTTTTTCGCCAAAAGATTTTTGATTTTGAGGTATGCATTTTCGAATCGAAATGAAAAGAATTATGGTTGCTAATAAAAATACTCGGAACAAAAAAAATTAATTAAGATGTGCGGTTTTTTAAAAAAGTATTTTAATACTTGTAATGCTTCGTGATTAAAAAAATTAAAACTAGAATTTAATCTAAATTCTTTGAGCCTTACGTTATAGGAATATTTCGTTTTTAAAAAGCAAGAATTCCCTTATATTTTATTATTTTTTAAAATTTTATTTTAAACTTAGTTGAATCGATTTTTTTTGTCCAATTTATAAGACTATGAGTTTCCTAAATTTATAAGAAGAAAAAAATTAACAACTGATAATTATTCCATACACATCATGACTGATATATTTTTAAAAATCTTCTGAATTTAGGTATAGTGATCAGGTATGTCATTAATTTGGAATATAGTACTGATTTACTTTATTTAGTATTGTGTAATTTATACAATATTCTTAATTGTGACGATTATTTAATAAACATATTTTCTTGCTGTCTTCATAGTCTAAGAGCTTTCTTTATGTCAAAATTTATTAAAAGATATACACAAATTACTCTGTATAAAACAATAGTCAGACACATACTTACCTATAGATCTGAAACTTGGACTTCTAGATATGTGAATGAGATTGGATTTTGGAGACAACGACATAATTTTGAATTATAAAAGCTGTTTAAGGTATCCGACTACTTGCGACAACTTTTTATTAAAAAAAAAAAATGCAGAAATGGGTGATTTAAAAAAAAGATTTTTAGATTTGTTTAGTACATTTTAAGAAAAATATGCTAAAATTAAGAGAAAAAGAAATTATTATATTACTAAACTGGGGAAAAAATTGGTCTGTACCAAAAGTTTATGAACAGATTTTCAGTTTTTCAATTTTGATGTGTTGCTATGTTATTCATTTTTGAAATGACCTTCAGGATATTAGATATTTAAATCTTTGCAAAAACTAGAGCCTTTTATCTTTGTTATTAGATGAAATTGCTTAAAAAAACAGTAATTATATTAACATAAGATACTATAAATTTTGTAATACAGCAATGATTGATAAACCTGAAGGGTAAAATACTTCTACTATTATACAAAATTACTCAAAAAATTTCAGTTAATTATTTTTTAAACTTTTTTGGCAATCGGCGCGCTGGCCCCGTTTGAAAATTTTCAAAAAAACACATTTCGACTAAAACGCGTTTTAAAATATGACATCTTGCTTAAAGTAATGGCATCTGCTTTTACTAAAACAGTTGTAGTTTTTGTTCTAGTGAATGGAAAATAATAAACTTGGCATTTTTATAAAGCTAATAATGGCCTATAAAATAAAATCATAAAAAAATATGTTAATTTTGGGCAAAATTTACAATTTTAGGGCAGTCAGATACCTTAAGGAAAATAGCAGATTTCATTAAATACATTAAGATTGATCGTTTGAGGTTTGCAGGCTACACCTGCCACTAGGGTTTCTTTCCCGGGATCCTGGGTTCCCGGGAAATCATAAGATTTTTGTACTTTTTCTGTTCCCGGGAAAGTTGGAGTATGTGGAATCAATTATGAACAATTATCGATGTTCTAAAAACAATTTAAAGAAAAATGCCACCAAACTCGGCCTAGGATTGTCGTTTCGTTTCCAACACGACAACGATCCTAAGCATACCGCTGAGATTGTGAAGCTTTGGCTCCTGTATAATGTCCCAAATCAACTGTACAGGCCCCAGCAGTAGGGTTTCTTTCCCGGGAAATCATAAGATTTTTGTACTTTTTCCATTCCCGGGAATTAGACTTCATTCCCGGGAATCACACGGGGCTTGAATTATCTATGAGGTAGCTATTTTTGACTTGACCTTACATTTCAATCTTGGACATCATTAACTGAACCTACTGTGGCAATTTGCGATCGTTCACCCCGAACTTCCGGACGAAGGAATGTTCGTTAGCCCAACTGTGGGGTAAGAGTGTAACATGAGAACTTTGGGGAGTGAGAATTTTTCCACAGCTAGCCGTGGGTGTATCGAGTTTGGTTAACAAGAAATATTGGGTTTTTAAAGCAATCGCATTTCGTTGCCAACAACAAGCAATCTATGTGATCGAAGTTCGAAGATCTAGATTTATGTGGATAATGTAAGTACTAATACTTAAAACTATTATTTATTTAATCTTTTTTTAAAATTTTTTTCCGGATATTTGTTTTTATTATGAGCTATTTAATTAAATCAGCAATTTGAAGAAGGGAATGAACCCACAAACTGTTTGGGGGAGAATATTTTCATAAGAAATTGCGTAATTGTTCTTATTTATTATTTTTCTAAACTTAACTTTCGCGTGTGAGATTCTTATATTAATATTTATTTATATTTATGTAACAATAATACAGCAATTCCATAAACAAGAAATCGGTTATACAAATAAAATATCTTAAATGCAATAATTAATATTTTTAACGTACATAATCGGCACTTCAGCAGCAAATGAGTTTTCACGTATATATAAATATTTATCTCTTAATAGCAACATTAGAGAAATAATTGATTCAGCTTTAACTGGTTGATTTTCAAACACATGTGAATCAGTAAAGGAACATTAATTTTAGTAATTATTTTTCAAATGTGAATTTTCCCCCCGAGATTTTTAATTTACAAAATCTTTAACTGTAACATTTTTTCCATGCCTGAGTGATAAAAGTATAAATTGCTTATGCTTTCTGAAATCCTATTTCAAAAATGAATAATCAATTTATTATATATTTTTTGTACTTTTTAGCTCATAATATAAATAAGAATTAATTTTGTAATTTATATGCATCCTTATTTTATATAATGATTATTGAGTTTATTTAAAAATAACTTGTTTTTAATTTTTTAAAAATTTTAATGTATTCCGGGAATCCCGGGAACGACAATTATATTCCCGGGATTTCCCGGACATTCACGGGAATGGAAAAACCCGGGAAATTAGAAACCCTAGTATGGACCCCCATCCTTGATGTTCAGAATTTTCAATTACCAACGTATTTGAACTAGAGCTAGGGGTAGGTTCCAATTGAGATGGACTGATTGTGTGGAGGACGATTTTAAAGTTTAAAAAGTAACTATTTGAAGAACTGTTGCTAAGCGGAGGTCGGAATGGAAGAGGGTTCATGGGAAGGCCTTGGCCCACCCAGAGCTGTTGTGTCAATAATAGATGAAGAAAACATATTTCTCATAACTGTAAAATGTTAAGAGGTCGAAGCTTGAATTCGTGCTCAATGTAATCTTATTTGAGTCGTTATTTCATGATGCCATTGAAGACCCGTCTTGCATTCGGTTTAATGCTCTTTGAATCTGCCGAGGCTCAAAGTTTTGAAGTTGGCGTGGTGTCGAAGTTTGGAATGAGTGAATGTTTATTAACGCTGTGCTATAAAGCAACACGGTCGGAGACTATTGGGGACGGGCATCGTGATTTTGAATCACGGTCAAGTGACGAGAACGAAACCTGACCCGGCACGTACTCTCTAAACCACCACATCATGCCAACAGCAGGATTTTTACCCACCACAGGCTTAATATGCATCAACCTCTCTACGCAGGGAGTCTCCAGTGGCACTAGGGCTCAAAATCATGATATAACAGCCACGAGTTCGTGAACATGACCACTGGAAATTTGGAGAGTAGGATGCCAACCAGTGGCGTAACGTACACCCCGGCAACCCCCGCATTGCAGGGGAGGCAGGGACTGTAAGGGCCCAAAGCTTGACTGACGCTAAGTACGTATTTGGGCTTGGGGCCAAAACCTAAGTTTGTAGGGGGGGGGATCTAATATTCTTCGTTACGCCACTGCTACCAACTCAGGTGTCTCTTTATCACTTGACCGAGGCTGAAAATTGTATGGTGCAATGCCAATATCTCTAGCATTGTAAACCCCCTCTCCCCGTTGTTTAGACTTCCCTCATATTTTCAGCAGAAAGACTTTCACGCCCTCTAGCGAGTAGAATAATCTTCAGTGATGGCCAAGCTTCGGAACTGTAAGGACGTACGAGCATGCGCTCCGATCCCTTTCAATTGTAATCTAAATGTTAGTTCTCTAGTTATGCATATTAATGTTTGTTTTGTCTAATAAATGTGTTTTAATTAACTAGTGGACAGAGTTAAGAACCCATTCCCCGCGTGTCCCTTTATTACATTGAGTCACACCCCTTATAATTTGGCACTTAACGTTATAATCTACAATCTTCAGTGATGGCCAAGCTTCCGAACTGTAAGGACGTTCAAGCATGTGCTCCGAATGTTAGTTCTTTAGTTATGAATATAAATGTTTGTTCTGTGTAATAAACGTGTTTTAATTAACTAATGGACTTAGTTAAGAACCCTTTCCTCGCTACATTGCGTCACACCCCTTATAGCGTTGCTTTTATGACGACTTTCTTCTTCACGCATTGCTACTAGCAAAGGCAAGAGTTAAACTGCTTAGTATCTGGATCATGGGTTATCTTTGCAGCTCGGTAAATGTCTATAAAATACCAGGTATTTAGCTAAAATCAAATACTCAAGGTTAAGTCAACGGCTAACATCGAACATGATGAATGACGCTCAGAATCAATCAATCTAAATCGTGGTATGTAATAACGCATTATCTAATTCTTAATGTAGTGATTCAATCCTGATTTTTTTTCATTATTTTTATCAACACAAATTCACGTAAAAGAAATTCATGTTTAAGCATCTAAAATTACAAACGATCTTATTATGTTAGAATTATCTGTATTTCATACAGTAAACAGGTACCGTTTTAATGGTTTAACGATCAAGTCTTCTAAGAGTATACAGAGTAAAAATATTCCAAAGCATAAAAATATCTCAGTGGTTAAAAATTCTTTTTTTGTGTGAGTGTGTTTATAAAGGGCATAGATTTGCGTAAAAGAAGAGTAATCTTCAGTTGTTGTGAAGTAACCCCAGCTACGCGGGTGGTCCTTATTTCCGTCTTTGTCTTCAAAACGGAAGGAATAAAGGGTTATAGGTTATAATAACCCCTCTTTTCATCGCTATTAATTTTTTCCACTCTCTTCAGCGTTTCGAGAAAGACAGAGATAGAAAAAAGCCGAAAGGGATTATTTAGAGATTTTTTTTTTCGGTTATCATTTAAGACTTTTTTTTTCTAGATGGATTTATCATGAAGCGACGTGTGTTTTTATAAGGAATCGTTACACAGCAGTTTCGTCATTATTTCTCGTTTTAGGAATGAAAAAATAATTATTCTTTATATTTATATATATATAAACTAAAGACAAAAATCGAGACTTAATATTTGGTTTTTGGTGTTTTCCCCCCTTCTGTGCGAGGTAGAGTGTATTGTTTGCATTTCTTAATTTATAGTATACACAGGAGAAAATAGTTTTTGAGCTACTTATTTATTTAATGAGCTTGCCATTTTCTTTAGCGGATGATAACAATTAGTGCAATTTTCCTACATTATGTATACTAAATACAAAACTAGATATTAATTTCAGAGTATAAAGAAAGCAATGAATACGCGTTTATGATCGTTCTTCTTTTTTGATCAAGGAGCTAAATAGCTTTTAGAAGTTTTTGAAAAAAAGATAAGTGTTTTTTTAAAGGATTTTATACGTATATAATTAGCAATAATTAAACGTAAGAAATATTTTTCATTAATGATACTTTTTTTTTCAATTCCTACAAAAAGATCACACTTATCTTCTTCAAACTTTCAATCGTTAATAAAATACTTACTATTCATCCATTCAGATTCAAATATATTTTTTAAACTTGTTTTGGATGACACTTGATGTTGATACAGTTTTTTTCAAATATTAAATCATTAATTTAATTTAAAAATGAATAAATAATAACAAAAATATAGTCTAGCACCATATATAAAAAGAAAACTCATTTGCTGTGTCCCTGTCTCGCAATGGATAGCGCGTTAGATCCTATCTGGGATGTCCTAATTTCTGAGAATGTGTTATTTGAAGGAATAAATTGTAACTAACAAAAGTAATAGTCCACCGTATATAGAAAGGGAAGTCGCTTTCTATTTTGCCACTTAGTATTGTGATTCTGTCATATGTATATACATATTTACATTAGTTGTAATTATGTAACAAAAAGTAACTAAAATAAAATGTTTCTTTGTTAACCTTAGTAGGAATTGAAGCAAATTTCTTTTATTATTATTATTTGTTTTCCTTTGGGTCTGTTCGGTACGGTCTTCTTATTTATATTTTTATTATTTTTGATGTATTTATTTTTATTATTTTGATGTATCGAGCATTTTTAATGCTCGGATAATATATATGCGTTTTTTCTTCTCTTACCCTTTATGTTTCTTTTATTATTTTTAGTTTAGTGTATTTGTATGATGAAATTACGTATGTATATCGTGCAGTTACCTTTAGTTTGTATTATGAAAAAATATTCAGGTACTGCTGTAATAAATGTAAACTAAGATTTTCTGAACGTGAGGGTGGTTGTTTCCCGGAAGATCGTTTTGTAGCTCTAGTGAGATCGGTTTTCCTTCGCAAACACTGTCAAGTTCATTTTATAGTATTTCGAAGCCTTCGGAATGTGGTTTAACTGAAAGTAGCACAAAGGATGGAATCATATTTCGGAAAGACGTATACATACGTCCGGGGCACTTCACGCAGCGATACGCTGGTGGCACTTGAGGGGTTAATAAGAAATCAAATATAGACGTCTTTTTAACTCTTTATAACGGTTTTTTAAAAATTTATTTTACGCAGCTGTAGCTCAGAAATTTTTGGTTTTGTATGAATCTCTGCGACCCAAATAATGACTCCTAACTGGAATCGCGAAGCACGCTGTTAAACCCTGTTTTAGACGATAATTATTGTTTTCCCAAAAATTGTTGTTTTAATTCGAGGAAAAAAGAGACTGAAAAGAGAATTGAAAATTTCCTACTTTAGGATTATTTAAATACAGAATTCATCTGGCTATGAGCAAACGATCTAATAATATAAAATCTAAGGGAGACGTATCTGTATAAACATTATTTATTATTAAAAGGAAAAAAAAAAAAAATGGAAGCACTTCATATTCGTGTAACCTTCGAAAATCATAAAAATAAATGTTTAAAAAAAAAGAAAGAAAGGACGGCGCCATAGAAGAAACGACCACGTTTATCATTATTATTATTTTCCACCCCGAGCATGTAACCCTTTTACGAAAGAAATAATTGTTGGCATAAAAACATATGTTGACAATAGACGCCATTCTGCTTTTACGACGCCAAACTCTGACACGCATCATGGGACCTTGCATTTCCCCCCTTTTACAACACAGGATCTTTTTGTTGGCCAACATTAAATAGCTACCGCACGATATAATGATCGTAAAAAATACTTAGAATGTTCCGAAAAAATAACAATAATGTCTCATAGAAGGTAAACTGCTCTATCCAGATGAATTTCAGGATTGAGATAAGGATGGTTAATGTATCCGGCGCATTGGAGGGGGGGGGGGAGTTATTGTTTAATATAAGGATTCGGCGGCAGATGTGAGTCAAGTTGAGTTGTTTTGATTTGGAAGAGTTAATATCCCTCTTAAAGATTGTTTTTTTTTACAAACGATTTTGATACTTTCTGAAGAAAAGTGTCTTTCTTCAATAGCTATAGGTTGGTTTTATTCGTTGTTTAGAGAAGAAAAATAATTTTGTTAAAATAAAAAGAGGAAAAAAAATGATAAGAGAAAAAAAAAACGGGGAGGTTCGCATTCTTTTAATCTAAACCTTACGTTCTACAGTGTCATCAGTTTGAGGAAAGCAATTATCGCGGAATCAAGTAAAAAAATGGCCAAAGCACATAATAGTCTGTAAGAAGATTTATATATTGAACCAAAGATTAATATTATTCCACACAACAGCAATAAAAAAAATAAAGAAAACGAGAGAAAAAGAAGATATTCTTTGAGCATGGTGAGAACGATCAAAATGAAGATTTATTATTTAGAGAATATGAGGAAGAAATACGAGCACAACATTTTTTTTTTTAAATCTTCCATCATATAGTAATAAAATGATAAATTAACAGAGATTAAGAATAATCAAAATAAAAAACTATGTACACACTTTCTTTCTATACATATAAAAATAAATAAATAATATTTATAAATATTTATACTCTGAAATTTAGCTTTTTTTCAAACATAATATGAAAAGAAATTGGAAGGGAATTCGAGTATCTGAATTTTTTTTTTTTTTATTTATTTATCGTCATTATGACGATAAATAAACAAATTTTTCGGGGAGGGAAAAACGAAAAATAAATATTTTTCTCCTGATCTTGAAAACCCTTGTTTTGAAAAGGTGCCTAAAAATAACGACCATGCTGCCATCTATTGTGAAAAGAGGAAATATATTAGTGTTAGAAATTTATTACAGTTTAATCAAGTATGTTAAAAATAATTATTTTATTTAATCTGTCGATAGTAATTGTAAATAAAATTAAAAATAAACGTTTATATTAGAAGATAAAAATAATATTTTAAATTAATTTTTTAAAGGTGTCTTTAAATTATTCTTTTTATTAATTTTTTTTAATCTAAAAATAACTATGGATTGCTTATTGCTTATTATAATTGCCTCTTCGAAAGGTAATTCTTGAACCAATAACTGTGGAATTCGAGACAATTCCTAGACTACTTATAAATGTTCAAATAGATCTTTAATAAAAAAAAGAGTTTCAATGTCACTTTGTTATTTAAATATTTAATTTTTGATGAATTTCGTAGGCCTGGATCTGACACAGTCGAGATCAGATGGAAACAACAACAACAAATTTTTAATTTTAATAAAAAATAATAATTTTCATGTGAAATATAGTATTTCATACAGAATGTATGAAAAGTTTAGTCTATTGATGTGAAAAAAATTAAGATAGAAAAATTAAACAAATATCGTCTTGTTAAAACAGTATGATTTGTTCAATGAAAATTCAGTTTCCTTGGCGAATTTTTAATAAATTTGTGAAAAAACGAAAAATTTCATCTATTTATTGTCAATCACAAAAAATATAGTTAAAGTATAAACACGTATAATAACACGTTAGCTTTAAATTGAAAAGCAAAAGAGACAAAGCTTCCCTTACGAAATCATCTTTGAATGAGCACTGATATCTAGCAAAATATACAAAAAAAAGAAATTTCTCGTTAAATTCTTGTCAAACAAACAAACAAATATTTTAAAAAATCAGAAACTAAATTTTAAAAAAAATAGCTTTACATTTTCCAAATACCACTACATATCCATTTTTTTTTCCGGAAGAAATTCGCTAAAATGCGCATAAAAGTGTAGAAAGAAAAAAACAGACGATTTTAAAGTTTATTTCATTTTTCCCAATTGAGAAAGTATTTACATTAAAGCAAATGTCAAACCAAAGCTTTGAATGGATTCTGAAGCTCATGAATAATCCAAAAATTGTGCGATTTCTTATTTGTTTTTAAATTTAACTTATTAATACTGTTCAAAGTTTAAAGTTAACTGTTTGTTTATTTAAAATGGAAAAATTGACAGCGCAGATACTTGTTATATTTTTTTTTCTCTCTCTCACACGTTGGCAACTAAATTCTTCACCAGTACAGTTCTCATGGAGTAAAGTGGATCGCTAATTAGTTGATTTTTGAACAAGAAACTTGAAAAGCTCCACATTAAACGATATATTTTCTTTAAGAAAATGATCCCATAGATTTATTATTATGAATCGCGTCGTAGTAACCGATATTAATCGCGCAGAAATAGAATATTCAAAGGGGAAAAACCTTCCATAGAACAAAATAGGAGAATTCCTCTTGCACCGACTTCCGCATCGTTGTTCAATTTCTTTCTTTCATTCCAAACGATACTTTTTCACCGTTGTGTTTATTTTTTGGCCAACCGCATGCACTAACATTCGTAGCGTGAGAAAAAACGAATAATTGTGGTTGATCCGAAATATTAGTTTACTCGAGAAAGGAGACGAGGGGCATTATGCATTCAATAATTAAACATGATGAAACAGAAGCCGGGCGAATTGCACAAAGAAGCCTATTATGACGAAGAGCGTAATTGAGCATTAAGAAGGTTTCTGTAGATTATGCCCTGAGCGAGAATCAAATTAAGACCAATTAAGGGGGTATTCACGCTTCTTATTGGCAGACGACGTTTCAACCAACAACAAATTTCACTTTCTTTTAACCTCTGGAGAATGGGAGAAGAAAAAGTTTTGGGGGGATTTCAGTCAAGGTTAAATTAAATTCGATATTTTAATAGCAATAGTAGGTTATCAGGTATATGCACAGAGAGAGAGAGAGAGAATAGTTGCTATGGGCTATTGTTATTTCTGTAAAGAGATTTTGTTAATTGTTTGTAATTGTTGAATGCAGTGGCGTAACATTCACCCCCCGCATTGCAGGGGGCCCAAATCCTAACTGACGCCCTATGTAAGGTCCAGCTTGGGGCCCAAAACCTGACTTTGCAGGGGGGGGGGCTAATCATCTCCGTTACGCCATCGGTTGAATGTATATTCCATTGATAACAACATTGTTGACAACTTAACATGAATAACACAAATATTCAAAATGTTTTGTATTTTAATTAAAAGATTTTCAGACTCATACTTATCTGAGAAGACAAACAACCTTATGAATATCAGGTATAAGATTTTATATCTGGAGCAAAATTTTCAAAGATGTGATTTCATTAAGGCTAAATATAATCTTATTTTATTACAACAATTAGTTGTTATGGGAACAGTTATTTATTTAATAGATGCTTAAATAAGTTTTTATTAGCGTTAAACCTTTTTTTTTAAATTGGTTGATAACCCATTAATTTCAAAATTAGTAGAAAATGTGATATGTGTGAATCTCTAGCGATGGCAATATCATAACAATGAACATTTGAAAACTTTTATACTTAATCATCTGATTTCTGGAATGGGTATGTTCAATCAGGAATTTGAATTTCATTTGGATACAATAAAAAAATGCCTTTGTTGTCTTCACCCACGTCGCAATGGATTAAATGTTTTAAAATATAATTTTTAAAAAATGAAATTTTTGAATTATATTTCATTTTATGGTTACATATTTATATTTAAAAAAAATTTGCTTTCAAACGACAGATAGGTTCCCGAATAACGCGCGTAAAAAAATTCGAGTCAAAAAATATGTTTCATCAATGGAAAGATAGAAGATTTGTTTCAACCCTAAGAAATCGGCAGAGTAGTACAAAAACCTTGAGTTTTCATGTTAGGATCAAAAGCATTTTATTTCATACAAAGTAAATTGTTACTTGAAAATGTTTTTAAAAAAAATGTCACTAATTTATGAACACAAAAATTATGCAAAATAGTTACGCGTAAAAAGATTTTATTCGTCGTCAATTTCTGACAGTAAACGTGTAAGGGCAAACCGTTTGCTTAAAAAGTTTTTTCTGAAATTTGTTTTAATATATCTAAAACATTTCAGCCGGATTAGAACAAATGCCACAGGATGCTGCATGTTATAACATTTTAAGCATTAATTTTATTTTAAGTTTTATTAAATTTTATAAACATTAAGAAAATATTTTTCACTTTAAACACCCAACACAAAATGCAGACTAAACCCACACTGAGTATTTAAAATTTGGAGAATTCTCACAAGTGGAAATCATGTTATATTCCTCGTCTTCAATGTCGCAGTTATAAACATAAAAGTTAAGAAAAATTTTCTTCTTAGTATGGTCAATCGTGTTAAATCCAAATGCGTCGTGTAATAATATTTTTTTTTTCTAATTCGAATTAAATTAAAATCGTGTAAAAAGAAAATCTCGTGTAAAAACAGAATTAAATGTATATACTCATTAATTATTCATATATATAATATTCGGTACTTTTGAAATATTCCATATTCATTGTATGTATAACGAAGCTAAGCCATCAATTCTTCGAAGATTTGGCCTGCCCTTTCTTCATATGCCAATATAATCTGTACGTAAGATATATATACTTTTGTGCAATGGCAACATAATAAGATGTTCGAAATTATATGCCATCTAGTTATCATATTAATATTCCTAGGAAATACAATTATGAAATGTCATCGTTCTAAATTAGATTTATGTGCAAAATAAAGCAAAAGGAAATTTACTTAGAAATGGAAATTTTTATTTGGTGTTTCAAGGACAAATTTACTATGACACGTGTTCGAGAAAGGAGCAGAAGGAATTAATTATAGTTACCGAATGATAAATAAGTGTAATAATTAAATTAGTCTTGTTTGGGTGCTGTTCTATTGAAGGAAGTTATTCTAATTTTATTCTTAATGTTGATATTTGAATAAAAACAAGTAAAATGAAGAAAGATAAGTTACGCTCCTAAAACAGGCGCTTACATGTTAACTTGGGTTATTAGTTAGCTAATTTATTAACAGTCGATTAACTGTTTAGCAAGTATAGTTATCTACATGGTTAATTAAGAAATATTATTCCCTGTCACACATACGTTATGGGTGGTTTTACGTCAGCACGTTGTACACCTGCATATTATTTTATGATTTCCCTTTGCCATGTATCTAAATATTGGAATTCAAAATTGATACTTTGCAGTTTATAATTTAGCACTTGTGTGATATACAGTCGTCTCTCGATAATTCGAAGTTGAAGGGACCAATGAAAAACTTTGAATTATCAAGAGTTCGAATTATCAAAAGGATAGGAAAAAACTCCCAAAATGCATGAAGAGAAATTTTTTTTCCAACACATTTAAATTTTAAACTATGTAATAAAGCAACATTGCATATATGTATAAAATTATTTTAAAGTATTTTTAAAAAGTACATATTAAACAGCATAAATATCAAATTGAAGTTAAAATTCCTGTACTAAAAGAATTCATTTATGTATTAAAAACAATTATTAAAAGAATACATATTGTACATAATTAATTTTTTAACGAAAAAAAAATCTGTCATCTTTTTTTTATTTTATGGCATTTAATCTAACTTTATCAATAGATTTTTCTTGAATGAATGAAGCTTGAAAAACATCCACATCAACACGATTTTGAAGGGAAAAGTTGCGAAGTTTGTTTTGCGAAACTTAAGTTTCTGTCAGAGTTATCGGAGTCAACTCCGATGGTCATCAAAGGAGCTGCTTTATAGGGGAGACAATACAACACATAACATGTAAGCTCCAACTTGTTTGCTACAGGATTCTACATGATAGTGAGTGTTTGAATTGTCCAGTGTTTTATTAGATCACTTCGAATTATCACGTTTAGTATTCTGGCCGGCCACAAATTTTACTTCGAAATATTGAGTGTACCAAAACATATTGTTTTAGTTCGAAATATCAAGAGTTTTTCTAGGGACTGAGCATATACTTCGAATTAGCGAGGGGTTCGTATTATCGAAGGTTTGAGTTGTCTAGAGTCGACTGTATATATATTTTTTATTATTGAGAACATATTAAATTCCCGTGCACCACAGAGTATCACACGGGAGCTTACAGAAGTAAGCATGAAGCACCACACATCGTAAAGGATGAAGGAACTTAAAGTCATGAAGGATTGCAGTACAAACATCCATGATTACTCCGGGATTCGAACCCAGGCCCTACGGCACCGCAGTGAGCGCCACTATACAGAATGGGCGGCACTTGCATTTTATTATGAAAAGTTTTTGAATCCCAAACATTAATTAGAATGTACTATTTATAAATTGTTAAGATTTTAATTTTAAAAAAATTCGAGAAATAGGCTCTAAGACAAGTAACCTAATATGATTTGTGTGAATTTACGTCGCTCTCTGAAGCAATACGAAGTATATTGGCGACGTACCTGGTAATTCTAAACTACGGTCAAGCGACGAAGACGACACCTGAGCCGCGACTAACCCCTCTCCTAATTTTTACACCCCCTTACGGGAGGACTTTGAGCCTCGACATATTTCACACGCATCATCCCCACGACTTGGCGGGTCTTCAGTAGCATTAGGTTTCGAACCCGTGACTCAACAACGACGACTAGGAGCTCATGTACATGACCACTCGGTTACCGTAGTCAATAAAAAGTGACCCAAAAAGGTTTTTAAAATGATCTCAAGTGGATGAATGAGAGTTATATTAACGTCGCACTAAAAGCAACACATGGGCTATTGGCGACGGATCTCGTAATTTTGAATCTTGGTTAAGTGACTAGGACGATATCTGAGCTGACACCTCTCTCTCCCAACTATCACACCATATCAATGGGAGGATATTGAGCAGGGGCGTAGCTACCACCTTATCAATGATACGGGGCCCCCAAGCTACAAGGGTCCCGACATGTGAACTACAATCCCACTAACAATCCCATATCTAAAAAAGGCCCCGAAGGAATTTTGATACAGTTCCCCCTCAGAGTTAGCTACGTCAGTGGTATTGAGCCTCCATAGGTTGCATCGACTCCTCTACTCTCTCAGTGGCACCAGGGCTCGAACCCGCGACACTCCTGCCGCGAGTTCGTGACCATACAAAATTATCTCAAAATCACAATGCGCAAGAAACAGAAAAACATTAAATTATTTTCCTTTTCTGTATCATAATAGTAATGTATATGTAAAATTTCTCGATTGATATTGTTGCTTATTAATATTATTTTCTTCCTAAGTTAATGATTTAAAAAATTCAGAATTCTGAAAAGAAAAAAAATTAATTCTTTTTTTAAAAAAATAAAATTCATTTTTCTTTTTTATACATTTGAAATTACGTCAAACGTTTGACGAAAAATCCAAATAAACCGCCAAAAGACGGAGGGGGGGGGACTTAATAATTGTAGTTTGTGTGTCATTATAAGCAATATTTTTTCTTTTCTTTTCTTATTTATTTTTTTTAACTCTGAGCTTTCTTGTCGAATAATTTCCACTGCTAAAAGAATAAACGACAAATTATAACATCAACGCATTAAATAGAAATACAAAAACTTGACAGCTGAATTTTTTTAAAAAAATAAGCCTACATTTAAATTTTAAAACATTTTTTGGTTGTTTTTTTTTACACTTGTGAATACATATTTCACTTTTCATAACCAGTCATTATACCGAACACCGTTACATTGTGATACAAGGAAAATAAGAACGAAACAAAAAAAAATCGTGCATTTTCACTTTTAACCGAGGTCGGCTGTTTGTTGTTTTCATTGTAATATCTGGACTAATGATTTTACCCCTTTCAGGGCCTGTTTGAAACAGGAATAAAAGTCTTTCGAAACGGGTTTCCTTGCAGTTAAAATACAATTTCTCAGTTCACGTTTTATTTCTGGACCTGGATGGCGAACGTTTTTCCTGTACTAACGATCTATGGTTGAATGATCCCCGTCAGACAGGCGCCAATTCAGAAAAACATCCAAATTTTCCATCCCAACACGCGTTTTTTTCCCCCCAGCACACAAAATAATAACCCATTCTACAAAATGGCGACCTTCGTGTACCTCACGCATCGCTTTCTGACGGCTGAGCCAAAGCGCAGACGATTTTTCTTTTGACACCGGAATTCTTTTCATAATTTTATGATATGTTTCTATTCTTGAAAGCGTGGAAAGAAACTGCTGTTTCGTCAGTATCGTTTGGATGAAATATATATATCTCAAAATTATATTTTAGCACGATAGATATTTCAACTCTTTAGCAGGTTGATGAGGCAGCAAAAACGATTTTTTTTCTTGATATTAAAATAATTTTACATTGAAAAAAAAACACTATTTTTATAATTTTAAAATATTCAAACTTACCTGAATTATAATTTTTTTTTAAAAAAAAGTGTAGGTTTTTTTTATGCAATTATTTAAATTAAGTTTTTGGAATATTTTTTGAATGAAATATTTTTTTAGATAAACCTGTTTAAATCCCTTCTTTAATTCTTATCGTTTCAAATACACTGTAGTCTATACATGATTACAATGATTTCAGTTATTTAAATATAAGTAAATATTAGAAGCAATATAGGGTCACACACACACACAAAATAAAGTTATAAATAAAATTATTCAGAAATTATGCATAATTTTGTGCTAATAGGTAAAAGTACGTTGGTATATTTTGATATTTAAAAATTAATAAATTTTCATGCAATCAGGAATATACTCTGAGGTAATCATTTACGTTAAATAGAAGAGCAATAATATGCTTCCGCCACACACATGTTTAAGAAATATCTTAAGAAATTTTTTATTTCACCTTTTTTGAAGTTTTTGAAAGAATTAAATGCATATAATTTTTTATTCATTCGCAAAATAAGGAATATCCAACTCAAATATGTGTGAAACACCGCATTAAAAAAAATCTATAATACTATTTTTAAAATATACGAGCACTTAGTAACTTAATTGGCATCGAAAAACAAACTTAACAAACGAGAAATTTCTGCTTACAATAATGAAAACTTAATCGAATTCAAAGTTATTTCAAGCGGTTTCGGAATTGTTTCCAATCCCTCTCTGGCTACCACGGAAACATAGAAACATGTGTATGGGGACACAAACAACTTCTGTTGATCCGAAGACTTTGAACCGAAAGAGAAGTCTGGCTTGACTTCTTTTTATCTAGTAATTTTGAATCATGTTTATATGATCAAGTCTACACCTAAACTTACACTCCACACCGAGTCAGTGTGACGGTGTTGAATTTTAAGCCAAACATTTTTGTGTACATAATACAATTCTACTATACTCATAATTAATTTTGTGACCCAAACATGAATATTTGTTGTCAGTTCATTAATATTTTATTTCATTTTCAGGTCGAATGATAACATGTTCCTGTACAACTGTACATTGTCGCGAAGAAGGTACACGTACTTGCAGTACAACAGGACTGTGCTTTAGCCAGTACCTTGATCGGCGAGATGGCAGTGACCCTTTGGTTAGAGGGTGCATATCTGGCCGGACACATTTGCTGTGCGAGAATCGAAGGCCAGCAGTGGACCAACACAGAACTGGCCAGCCCTCATGTGCTGCGACAAGAACATGTGCAACGCCAAAGTCTTCCCAACAATTCCCACAACCACTACATCGAAGTATGAATTTGGTAAGTTACAGATGGCTTTATTATCAGAATCTTTGTTGGGAATTTAGTGTAACTTTGTATAAAAAAATGAACTTTTTTATGTAAAAAAATGTTGCAGGTATTTGTATCAATAATGTTCGATGTTTTCGTATTATGCCTTCGACCAATTTTGTCAATTCCAAAACCGTCTCCGAATTCCACTTTGTGCAGCCAAGAGTGGAAAATCATTCCCGTCTTTTTTTTAAACGAAATAATTTTGTTAGCATATGCTAGAAAGTAACATTTTTTACAAGCTGTACCATTTTCGCGCAAGTGCAAACATATCTTGATTGCGCATGCTCGAAAATTATAACATTATTTACGATTCACAAATTCTTCTGCATTACTCTTGTAACTCGCTCCACATACCTTAAAAGTAATAACTGTAACTGTAACTATGCTCTTCTATTATTTAGTGCGTATTTTCTACGTAGCCGCGGTAGCCAAGTGGTCTAGGCATTGGATCGTGGCTAGCATGTCATGAGTTCGATCCCAGTACCACTGAAGACCCACCGTGTAGGGGAGCGAGGCACGTAAAATCTATCGAGAGCTCAAACGTCCTCCCGTTGGTGTGATAGTTAGGAGAGGGGTGCCGGCTCAGGTGTCGTCCGCGTCACTTGACCATGGTTCAAAATTACGCGGACCGTCCCCAAAAGCCCTCGTGTAGCTGAACAGTGGGACGTGGGACATTAATATTCACTCACTCACTCACGCGTATTTTCTACAGAAGTCAACACAGTGGAGATGTCCAAAAATACGGTGTAATTTGTAAATCGCTGCAAGACTATGAGGCTTATCAAAATGGCGGAATAAGAAACAAAGCGGCTACATAAAAAAGTTGAGCATTAGCGATTTTCCCTGGCACTCGAATGATCTAATTTCCGTTCATAGAGAAGAATCATTTGTTAGAAATTTGAATACAATTGCGGCGTTGGATTCCTAAATATTGTAGTTGTTATTAGATCTTTAATTTATTTCATTTGTACGTGTTTGTTAACACAATGTTTAATCCTTTTCAATCTCCAATTCATTTGCCGAGGGTCTGAAACAGAAGTAATTATGCGCGGGATCAATGACAGCATTTGGCGACATTTTTTGATCTGGCGATCTCTTTTGGGTTAGCGAAATAGGTCGACGGTATAATTCGTAAATACTTAATATTCTTGTGACTGCGATGCATTACTTATCGAAATAACTAAACAATTGTCTTGGATTGCCGTTAACATCTACCTCTAAATAACTTCTTAGAGAAAATATCTACATTTTCACTAAAATGCTTTCCCAAATTTTGATTTTCCATTATTTCGCGTTAATTTAATGAGCCACTAATCGAATGAAAAATGTTGTTATACTTAACAATTTCTTGGAATTCATTAAAAAAGAATAAAAACTGATAATTCACTTTAAAAGTTCTTTATATCTTTGAAACCTTCAAAATATCTTTATGCTGATCTGCATTATTTTCCAGGCGACGAGTTAATATACTTAGATTTCTGTATTCGAAGCTGTAAAGGAAAAAATATGCATATGAAAATCATTTGCCATAAGATATTTTTAAGTAGATATTGAAATAGGGACCACACACACAACAATCTTGGCTAGGGCTCTCAAACTACGGGGCGCGTACCCCTTGGGGTGCTCGAGGACCTTTGAAGCTTTGAGAAGCTAAAAAAAAGGAAAAATAATCATATCCAAACCCTAAACACTTATATATAATTACTGAAGCCTTGACATCTCCCAGTTTTGGAGTGCATCATATATTAGGTTTCTATGTGAAAAGTATGACGAGATATAAGAATGTTGAGAACTATTGTTGGAAATTTAGCCACTATTGTTCATATAACAATTTGTTGAAACAAAAAATGTCTGGGTGTTAATATAAGCCTTTGAAATCATATTAGAAAATTGAACTCAAGAATTGCTTGTAGCTTATACTTTAACATTTTGTCTTCGCATGAATTTAGTAATGAGAGTTTTTAGCATATATTTTTTACGTAAAGGCATGTGTTACTTTTTTTTGTGCCTTTTATGTGATGATGTACATGTTGTTGTAGAGGCGTATTATTTAACTTCTATAAATACATCATTTTGTTCGTATTTATATGTGCGCTATTCTAACTCAGAACATTTTATTCTTTCAGGTACAAATACTTCAGAAGTTCCATCAGAAAATGGCAGTCCTAAAAGACCAGTAAACTCCATATATTTGGTGATGGTGGCCATTGGCGTATCTTGCCTAGGAGTGGTCACCGTCATCGTTGTGTACCTGCTGAGGAGACATTATACATTCTGTGATCCAGAATTTGGGAATGTCAGTCCCAATGGATACGTGAAAGGATGTCCCGAACACTCCCATAGCTCTAAAGGGCTTGAAAATAAAGTGATATTGCATACGTGATCTATGGAGGACTCTTCAGAACTCAGTTTTCAATCATCTGTTTGCATATAAATTTGTCTTAAGTTCCGAGATGGCTGGTTCCATGGAACATTTTTTCTTCGGGAGGTTATACAACGTGCGCGGACTTAAATTCGAAAACCAATCAGTCTACCGTATTCCAAGAAACATGAGTAAAACATTGTCTTCCTTTTATTGCATTTGTGAAACTTTCTTTTATTACGATAGCTTTTGAAATAGTGATCCAGAAAATTTACTCAAAGAACATATTACCTCGGCCAAAACATAGAACTTGCAGTCCCAGATATATTGACCTCTATGCAGTGGCGTAACGGAGTCAGGAGGCAGTCCTTCAAAGTCAGGTTTTGGGCCCCAAGCCGGATCTTACATAATTGGCATCGCTCAGGCTTTGGGCCCCCTAGAGTCCTGTCCCCCCTCGTGGTGCGGGTGTGTACGTTACGCCACTGCTTCTATGCCAATATTAAAACTTAATTACCAAATTTAATACAGTTCCAAACAATAGCTGTACATTAAAAAATAGGACAATATTCCTATGGCTGGTCCATAGATTTTCTTGAAGATTTAACTGATGATCGTGATGTATGAATGTATCATGAATGGATGCTTGAATTTCATCATGTATATAATATATATTCATAAATTGAAACAATCTTTGAAAAATGACTTGGTATACTTGGAGCTGGAAGAAGTCGGTGGATCGAACTGATATAATCTAGTGATTAATTCAATTTTAAGAAATCAGTGACGCATTCGATTTTTATGGATTCATCGTTTTTATGGAACAATGTGATAAATGTAAAAATATAACTCGATGACATGACATTGACGAATAATATACACTAAATAAGACAGTAAAACGAAAGTAATTAAGCGGTGCATAGCCGGAGCAAGAACTTTTTTTAAATTTAGAAGGCTGTGTTATAATATTTTGAATATACAAGATTGCATTAATTTATGTAAAATTTAAATGTGTGCTATACATTCAAGGAATTTAAGATGGACGTATTCGAAATTGTACATTATTATATTTTTAAAAACCCGGATATTGTGTACTAAAATTTAATAATTCGAAAATCATTTAATTCAACTATCAAAAGTACCAGTAAAAAATGAAAAGATCAATCCATATTCAAATATAAGACGTCTAAGTAAATATAACGTATTGGAAAATTATAATATTATATTACACTTTCATTAAATGTAAAATGGATATTTTTGACTTGTGTTCATTTCTTTACCAGCAGTCAGTAGATATTATTTCATTGGCAGCTGAGATAATATGTATTGATGAAGAAGAAAAGATTTCTACCATAAAATTTGGATTTGACTAAGAGACAGTTGGATTGCTAAAATTCGGCTAGCTGTCTTTTAGCCTTGTTCGGCTAATATATTTTTGTATTTGTTAATATTTATTATATTTTGTAGAATTTTGTGAGTTATTTTGTACAAATTGCTAGCATTCAAAGAAAATGATGCTTGCATACAAGCGTTATGTTCCTATTTCTCTGTCCATGTATGATTTATTGTAATGCCATATTTATTCAAAAGATACGTGACAAAAAGGATTTTGATACAACATATACTATATACTTTTTTTCTCCTTTGATAAACTGTTACTAATGCATTATAATATACAGTGGGCTAGATAGTCGCCACTAGATGGCGCCACCAACAAAATGGCTTCCACTCTTAGGGACTTGCCGTGTCTGCAAAAGGCTAAGTTGCTAATTTGCAGCCCATTGGAAAGAAGAAGAACAACAATGGCTAATTCATGACGGTGTCACATAATAAATTCAATCACGTGTTCTCCATTGAATTTAGAACTGACATTAGACCTGTACTAGTTGTTCTTCTGAAATTTAGATAAAATTTCACATTTCATAATTTGGTTAAGATGTTCAAGTATTAAGGTATTCAAAATGTTTTTCAAACAAAAATCTTATATTAAAATTTATCTTTAAATCTCTCAAGGGCATTTTGTTTGCCAAAATGCGTTATTATTGTTGACAAATCTGTAGTTTTTAAAAGACAACTTCTGTGAAATACAAAAGTTGACAAGAGCGAAGCACACAAGCTGATTGGCTGGAAACACGTAATTGTATTTATCATGTGATTATGACGCCACGTGAATTTATGAACTGATTGGATGGAAACATGGAAAAGCCCATTGGTAATGTTTTGAGATAAGGATTTAAAATTTTGTAGTTTTTAGTTAAAATACTGTGTTAAAGAATAACAATGTAGGGACAATCAGGATGATTTCTAGAAATATCCAAGTTAATTTGATACTTCCATTGTAATTTCCAAACTGAAAACTAAATATACCGCTGGTCCTAAAGTCCTTGACACATCTGAAAATTAATATAAAATCAACTAATCGGTTGTGCTTGAACTGCCGCTCTTATCTTTATCCAAAATGATTCCCGCATCAAAAATTTCTCAATGCCAATCCAAAATATTTTAAAATGAAGTGTTTTTTATATTGTACACAAAACTTTCTTTATACTGTATTGATAAATTTTATATTTCATGATACCATCTAATACGATTAGTTTTTTTCCCCGGCGGGAATCATCATTTTGAGACCAACAACGTCAGAACTAATATTTTTCAAATGATTTTTTTCCAATGGGGCTGCAGATTGTTATTTTTTACCTTTGCAGACCTAGTACATTCCCCAGTAGCTAGTATCACTTTTTAGTGCGGCACCATATTAGCGATATCAATTGCCACAAGTAATTTTGACGCCCAGTTTCCTCCCTAGAGGGAGGCACCTGACGATGCGAATTTTGTTCTGGGAATTTAATTTTGAAGATGCTTACCAAAGGACAAGAGTCATAACATTACAGTCATTCAAAATCCTAATAATGAGAGGTTAAAGCTCGACTGAGCTAGTGCACTCTGGTCATCCACCCAACGCATTTTGAAGAGAGCACCCAAGCCAAATAGGCACTCAAGGAATTTTTTTACATGCCGCACAATCGTACGACATAGACTCTGTCGATTTTCTGCACCATAAAAATCCATCAACTTGGGTCGGGGTTGAACCCGCAACCTTATGCTCAGAAGACAGGGACAAACCAACCACATCAACCAGCCGGCATTTTTCAAATGAAATACATATTTATCAATTAAATTCAAGTTCGAGCAGCGTCATCTATAGGCCATTTAGCTGATTTTAAATTATATTTTAAAATGTGTTGGGGACTTTTAGTCTACACTATATATTGTTTAAACAGTGTTAAATATATTAATTTATAATGCTATTTTTGGAGGAATTGTTTGGAGATGTGTACAAAAAGTACTTATGTATAAATATCATAATTTTGTATTTTCCTTAAACCGTCCTTTTGAATCTGATATATTTGTTTGTTGATGTATAAAATATTAATAAATTTTTTTAAATAAATCAGAACATTGTGTAATTTTTCTTATTACATGTAAACAACTTCATACTGTTTATAATGTACAAACATTATTAAACAAATTAAACGTATAATGTACAACATTACACATGTGTTACTTGATTTGTTTGCGTTATGCTATGACTTGTTTGCGTTATGGAAATGTTTACACTGGCAGCTCAACAGTTCATTTGCATATTTTAAATTTTTTTAACTATTAGGAAAATTATAACCTATGAAATTTTTTGTGCATTTAATAACTATGAACTTTTAAAGGTAACTTCGTGCAACAACAACGGATTTACGTTTTGATATTTTGTCAGATTCAACGAAGATTTTTGTTCTCTTAAACTGCAACACCTCTTTTCCCCCTTTCTTTTATAATTCAATTTAATATCATATATATTTATATATGCATTCAATGGCGGAGGAAACTTTTGTAATATATTTTACTGTGTTTTAAATTCCCAAATATTGGAACATAAATTTATTTTTCAAGATTGAAAAATATTTTTATTTTCAACCCTTCTACTCTAACAAGTAATATAAAAAAAAATTCTAAGTCTATTTCTACTTAGGTCAGCAAAGCAAAACTTTATTTTAGTTACTTTTCATTAAATAGTTATAAGTAATATAAATATATATATACATATGATAGAATCACAATATTAAGTGACAAAATAGAAAGCGATTTTCCTTTCTATATATATTGTTGGACTGTCTTTTTTTTTGTATGTCACTATTTATTCATTGATTAAATTTAATTATTCTAGTTAAAAAAATCACAGTCTCAGAAATTAAGCCATCCCAGGTGGGATTCGAACCCATGACCTTTGCATACGAAGTCCATTGCGCTACAGGGACACAATATAAACGTCTTTCCTTTCTATATATGCTATTGGACTGTTATTTTTGTGTGTTACTATTTCTTCATTTTTTAATTTAATTAATGAATCAATATTTGAAAAAACTGTACTAACATCAAGTGTCATCCACTACAAGTTTTAAAAAATGTATTTGAACTTGAATGGATGAATAGAAAGTATTTTATTAACGATTGGAAATTTAGAACAAGATATATTTATATATAGGGGGAGTGTGAACTAATAGAAGGAATTGGAAAAAAGAAAAGTATATGCTCATATAAGGGGAGACATTTGCTAAAATTATAAATGAAAAAGGGGGGGGGATTAAGAGACTTACGTGTTTGGAAATTTCTGTTAATTTAAAACAGGGATTTCAAACACGTGGGCCGCATGCAGCCTACAACGAACATTTTTGCCGCCCTGTCAGTATATATTGGCACACAATAATATATAATATAATATCAAAATTTCTCTCGAAATAAGAAAGTAGTAGAGAAGTTGTGTCAAGGCGTAAACATAACATTTTTCTTGCTGTTTTATTTATATTTATTATAATATATTATTCGAAATAAACTTAAATTTCTACGAATATTGATTTTTTTTCCAGCTCAGAATTAAAGTTGAACGTTTGCTTAATCTAAGTTAGTCTTTGAGTTCGACACCCTTGTTTGAAAACATGTATTAACAGAGCAGGTCTGAATTTGTTTGCTCATTAACTGAATTAAGTCTAGAGTTCAAAAAGCCAATCACTATTTTTCTGCTATTAAAAGTTATATATAGTGCAATATTATTCCAATGTATTTCTTCTATAACAGTAATTTTCAAAATATGATATGCGTAAAAGAATAGAAAAGTTTTTAATGGAATACAGCGATAGGCATCTAAGAAAAGAATTACAAACAAGCTCTTGATTATAAGAAACTTATTTTTTAAAAATTTGCATGGATGACATTCTTTATTTGGAATCAGTAAATGGAATAGTAAATACCATTTGTATATTTATGATGATAGTCTCTAATTTTTACTGAAAAATTAGCTCTGGGGTACTTATTTTTCCAATATAAACGACTTTAACCATACCATGAAACTCAGATGAAAAAAGAACTTAAAAAGAAAAGCATTTCTGAGGTCGCTCATTAATAATAAAATCACTGTGATATTTTTGAATATAGCCACTTTCTGCCAAAGAACTGGAACTCAACGTCTTTGCGTGATAATGCTATTTTCATCTATAGATTGGGTCCAAAGTTCCACGGCCCAAACAATAATCTATTATATACCATACTACAATAAATATTAAACAGTCATACCTTATTCATTTGGAAATTTAACCATGCGAACCTAAAATAGAAAGCAATGACATTTCCCTCCGAATAAATAATGTTTCATATCTACTATTGAAAAGAGATAACTTTAAAATAAAATATTAATTTCCATAGTGTGTTATAAAGAAGAAAAAATATGTGATAAATGTTTTTCCTCAAAATATTTCATTTTAAAAAATGGGAAAAATTATAAATACTTCCGAAGGTGAAATTTATTCAGTATCTAAGTATACTTATTGTTTCATAGATAAATTTCTCGTAAAACATATTCTGCTTTTACATTACACAATTATGTTTAATGACCTCCCAATTCGAAGAAACTTTCTCAGAACTTAAAATTAATTGTAACACAATGACTTGTTTTACATAATAACCATAACAGGATGTTTCTTAAAAAGATACTGCGCACATTTTACTTAAAGAGAGAGAGAGAGAGTAAACGTTTTCAGTAAATAAAGCACTAACGTATTCATTGAAAATATGTTTTCAATGCTGATCCAAAATAAATAAAAGGATTTCAAAGAGTTTTGTGTTTCATTTTCACCTGTTCACTGCATGTTTTGCGTAATTGTCATGTACGTGGCTGCTAAAATTCACCGTAGTTAGACAGAATAAACATATTTTGTCACGGTTTTCATAAGTCGAAACATGCTGCAATTGCGTGCGCATTAAAATCATTTATATAGAATAAGCATGTCCCAAACTCTAAATAACTCTGTGTAGTACAAAAATATATTTTTTGCTTAATGCATCCTTATAAAGAATTAGAAAAGTAGATTTATTTTTAAAAGAACACAGCTTAAAAAATAAATAAAACAGTATTAGATTTTAGGTTAATGACTAGATGTATTTCAATAGTTGGTCATTGATAGGCATTGTGTTTTCAGTAATAATAATTAAATTAATTCAAGTATTGGGGGGATATTTATTGGACGTAGTGGCGTACACAAGGGGAGAGAGAATTTACCCTCTCTATTATTGGGAGTCAACCCTGGTATTTAAAATTAACAAAATAGTCATATTATTCAAGGTTTTAATCAAAATGAATGAGGTTATCTCATTAAAATTAACATCTTTTAACATAAATTGATGTTTTTCTATTATTGAGGTATATAATTGTATTCCTCATTATTTTCATCTGAATTATCTTCAGTTTTTGAAGTTTGAAAGGAGGGAATACGAGCTCCAATATTTTTTGGCATTAGGAGACAAGGGTAGGGTGACGTCCTCTGTTATCATTATGGCATTTCTCAGCATAAATAAAATCACACGACCTGTGATCTTTAGCTTCAGTAATTCCATACAGACTTATAAATGTTTTCATGTAGACTTTATTTTAAGGGGGGAATTGGTTTTTTAATCAGTAACAACAAAACGTGTGGTATGCATTTTGCCTATGAGTACCAATTTCTTTTCACGGAGTCTGTTTCACATACAATTTTTCGATAAGTTACTCCTCTTTCATTGAAAATCTATTTATTTTATTATGCAGAAATCCTAATCATCCTGATTAAAATTTGAAAAACATTGTTTAATTTATAATTGCCATACATAACATATGAAACTAGATCATCGGACTTCAGACCGGAGAGCCTGGGTTCGATGCCCCATGCCACCAAATGCCTCCGAGTACACACGGAGTACGTACTAGTTAAATCAGTGGGTCCGAAGTAACATGAACTGTAGGTGCTTCGGTAGGGGGTATGGTAGGTTGGCGGTTGTTACAGAAACCACAGGTGCAGTCCGCTGGAGAATATTTCCCTTCCCTCCAGTTCCATGCTTAAATTATGGAGGTGGAGATAGGTGGTGTTGCCATCTATCGAGTAGAAGTGCAACCTGTCTCAGGCTCTGGCAACTTTCATTCCTTCCCTTCGGGAAGGACACGACAATAACAACAACATATTAATCATTACTATCAGTTTGCCAAATATGCCCGGTTTGCCAACTGTAATAGATGTCAAAAAGTTCTATAAAGTTTTTTACATGTACCGTATATATTCCGTCGTATAACTTGCACCTATACTTTCAAACTGGAATTTTTCAATTTTTAGGTACCTTAAAATACATTTAACGCGAAAACGCTTAAGACGAAATAATACAACGCTCCCGACTAACTTCTATGTATTTTCATGCATTTTCCCCCTCTTAACACGAAACGATTTTCATTTTGGGAATGAACAAAATACAAAAAAAAGTCAGACACTCCATGAAATTTTTGAGAAAGTTTCTGCATTATTGGACTGCCCTACTGTATCATCGGAAGAATTCGTTGCAGTAAATGATGATAGCGTGCGCACAGCCTCAATTAAGGGAGACAAAGACATTTTGGAGTTTGTTAAAGCTCAAAAAATATCATTGATGCAGATTCCGATGATGAAAATGAAATGAATAATGCAGCTCCTGTTGTCACATCACCTGAAATGAGGAACGTCGTGAAAAGTATGCGCAGTTATTTAGACAAACATTCCACTGGGAAAATGAATAACAAAATGGATGATATATCCAACAATTCGTAGATAATTTGATGCTAAAAAAACAACGCAAAGAAAAATATCAGATTGTTTCCAAAAACTCAGATGTTTTGTAACACATGTTTTGAAAATTTTGTAATAAATTTGTTTAAGTTCTTGTGAATGTTTTTGTTTCATTGATTTTTATTAAATATATACATATATACATAACTATGTAAATAAAATAACTTTAATTTTGTTGATATTTTTTTAAAATATCCTTTAACATGAAATTCTTTTAAGACGAAAAAGTCAGTCTCTTTAGTTTCGCGTTAAGCGATTTTTACTGTTGTAGCAGAAAGAGCACCTATTTTTACGAAGAATCCTGAAATGTACATGTACAATGTTCTTATCTTTTGAAATCTAGATATAGTGTGTGAGTGTGGATGATGAAAGCATGGAATGAAAGTAAGCCTGACATAATTAAAAAGTAATTTAAAAATGCATTATATCTAACGATCTAAATGCCTCGGGAGAGGATTACTAACGGATCAGAATATAAGTGTTGGTAAAAGATGAAACAGAATGGTGATATTTTGAAGATACAACAGAAGACAAATGTGAGGAACCTTTCATGTTATCTAGCAATTAAAGTTCATAAGTTATATTGTTTCTTTTCAAAAAACAGTAATTAGATACATATGTAGAAATCTACTTTTTTTATACTCATATTTTCTTTATTTGCAATTCTATCATTTTTATATCCGACGTACAGATGGAGGACAAAATAATACGAACACCTGTGAAAAAAGTGTGATTAACTTCACACCTGCAATACAGCCCTGCCACCTGCAACAAAAGTCTGCCACGTAGTGAGCGTGAAGAGGAAGGTATCAGTCTCTCAAGAGCAGTCATCTACTTTGCATGCGTCTATCGAACTGTCTGTTATAAGTTGAAATGTCAAACCTGTCAGAGTTCCAAAAAGGAATGATTGTCGGAGCGCGTTTAAGTGGAGCCTCGGTTACGGAAGCAACAAACCTTTTGGGGGTTTGCAAGGAGTACGATATCAGCCGTTATGAAAGCGTACACGAAAGAGAGTAAGACGACGTCTTCAAAGCACAACAGTGGCCGAAAGTCAAAGCTTGTTGATAGGGATAGACGGATCTTGAAGCGCATAGTAGCCCGAAAGCATAAGAAATCATTATCCGAGTTAACATTCGAAATGAACAGTCATCTCCAGGACCCCGTTTCAACAAAGATTGTCAAAAAGGAACTTCATGTTGTGAAAATTTATGGCAGAGTGGCAATTCGCGTAAACCCTTGGTGACAGCAACTAATGCTTTCACGCGACGCCAATGGTGCAGAGATCACAAAGGCTGGTCCCCACAGCAGTGGCAACAGGTAATATAATCAAATGAATCGTCATTCACCCTATTTCAGACGACCGGACACGTTTATATTTGGAGAACGCCCAGAAAAGCGTCTAATCCTGAATGCCTCTTGCAGACTGTGAAGCATGGGGTTGGCTCCATTATGGTATGGGCTGCGATATCTTTGCGGGGTCTTGGACCACTTGTTATTCTGCAGGGGGAAATCAAATTAATCACTATCTAAGCATTCTAGGGATCATGTGTCTATCCTTTTGTCCAAACTGTATTCCCTGAAGAGCGACCGCTTTTTCAAGACAGCAACGCCCCTATCCAAACTACTAGATGTGTTCAAGCTTGTTTAGAAGAGCACGACGATGAATTTGAACATCTTGCCTGGCCCCCTCAGTCTCCAGACTTGAATATTATTGAACTTTTATGGGAGTATTTGGAGTCCAAACTTCGTTCCCGATTTCCACCTCAATCCAGCCTTTCGAATTAGAAACCGTTCTGCAGGAGAAATGATTTAATATTCCTTTAGATATTGCCCATGACCTTTATGTATCTATCCCACGTCTCATTAAATATGCACTTCAGTCAAAGAGTGGTCCAGCTCCCTATTAATAAAGATTTTCCATTATTTCACAGGTGTTCGTATTATTTTGTCCTCCATATAACCTACACCAGTAAATTTTAAACTTATTTTTTGTATTAAATGTGAGCGTTATATATTCTGGAATAAATCTAGATTAATCAGCTAATTAAACGAATACGCAATCAAGACAAAAAGGAAAAAATTACAAACCTGCAAATTTCCCCAAAGAATTTTAAAGCAGTTTTTTTCTCTTTTCAAGTAGTTCTCTCTCTCGATATTTAATTTCGACATTTTTAATATTTCCTTTGTGTGTTGACGTATTAAGCCCAACTCCTCTATTTTTGGCTCATTTTCACTTTCTATGTTACTTTTCGAAAGCAAAAGAGTCTATCCTGCATTGTGTTAGTAAAATTTTGAAAAAAAAAGTAATGCAAAAAAATCGGACCAATGTCCCATTAGATTATAAATTTAAATACTTCAACAATCAAAACGTTATTTAATATCAGCTACATTCACTGCCAGGGTTGCTACTAAGCAAGAATCCCTTAAGTAAATTACTTAAATCACACACACACAGTGCTTCTCAAACTTTCAATATTTGCGACCCAATATTCAATCATAATTTTCATCGCCCCCCTCCCATCATTCAATTCAATAATACAATGCATTGAATTTAATAATACTATACTTTGACGCTAAGGCTACAATACGACCTCTTAAGTGCCATCAGCGTATATAAATGTCTCGCTCAGCCAAAGCGTTAATTGCCCAGGACGTGTATGTACGTCTTTCCGATCTTTTCTGTGCACAGTTATCCATAAAATTATTCCGAAGGCTTTAGAATGCAATAAAAGGACCTTGACAGTGCTTGCGAAGGATTTAATTATTTAAGAGGATTTGCTTATTTATTCCCCCCCCCCCTTTAATACATCACATTCTCGCTCCTATGGGGAAAACGGTGGCATTTGAGAGCGAATCGCATACATTTTAATCTGCAGTTAAGGGATTCATTATAAACCGAACAAATTATCTAGATAAGTGTTAATTTCTGTATGTAATTTTATATATTTCAAGTCCATGGGTCACTGGCAATTATTGAATTTGTTCTTAACTTAGTATTGTTAAATTAATTATAAAATACATTGTGCAGTACTGATGGATTTATAAGGGGGGGTTTTTTTTATCAGTGTTAACGTGTATTTTATTTTTTAACTGCGTCAGAATGCCTTTTGTGTGTTTGTTTACTTTCAATAAATTAATATATTTTTTTAAAAATAATCTTTTGTTTTCGATTTTTCAATATGCCCGTGCCCTTTTCGTAGACTTCACACGCCCCCCTGGGGAAAGACTCCAGTTTGAAAAATGCTGACTTAGTTATATTTATGAAATGAACGTCCATTATATACATGTAAAGAATTTAAGAACTGAAGCGAAATGTTCTTTGCGAACGATACGAATGAGTGTGAAGTATCCTTAGCAATTGATCCGTCCATAGCACTCAACGAAGACATAATTTTGAATATAGTAATGTTTAATGAGACTGAATGCCGTAATGCGGCCTACATTCTACAAATCAAGTTACACACTAACAATATTTACATTTTAGATACTGAGGTGCGCACAGCAGCGCCCTCGCATGGCCAATATTTCGGCAAAATACACGATATTGTTTGAAAAAGTAAGAACGTGGCGATTTGTGTATGGCCTTATCTTAGGTTCTGGGTCTGCTTTAAGCGTGCGTTCGTAATTAAAAAAATATATTTGGAAAAAACTTGACAGTTGTGATTTTTACAATTACAGACTAAAATGTAAGTCTCAAAAAAAAAGAAAAGTTTGGGCACTATTTAGCATTTACCCGGCAATGATATGTGAATGTTATAGGTTTCGTATCCAATATGAAGAATTAAAAGAATAATTGAAGATGTGATACATTTTAAAAACAGTAATACCAGAATCTAAACTTACTTAAAATGGGAAATTTTTGTGTTTGTTTCCCATTTTAGTTTTTCCCCGAGAATCAAAATAAAAATAAGTTTATTACTTTGGTTAACTTCCTCAATGATGTTTCTTAAAACAAATTTAATTTTCTCTACACTTTCAGTACTTTAACAACTTGTGAGTTATCATGCTCATTAAAAAAAAGGTACCCGACTACTTGTGACACCTTTTTAAGGAAATGGAGATTTTTTTTGTTGTTGTTTTTAGGTTTGTTTAGTACATTTTAAGAAAAATATGCTTAAATTAAGAAGATAAAAAAATTATTATTATTAAAAAAATGCGAAAAAATTGGTAAAAATTTTCAAAAAATAACATAAACGGGGCTCATTCTGTATCAAAAGTTTATAAACAAATATTCAGTTTTTCAATTCTGATGTGGGGTTATTTTATTCATTTTTGAAATGACCTTCAAGATAAGTAATATTTAAATTTTTACAAAAACTTGAAATTGCTTTAAAAAAAAGTGAATATATTCACATAAGGGGCTGTAAATTCTTTAATAAAACATAACTAGAGAAATCTGATGGTTAAAACACTTCTACTATTACACAGAACATACACAAAAAATTTCAGTTAATTATTTTCAAAACTTTTTGAGCAATCGCTGTCCCGTTTGATCATTTTCGAAAAAACACATTTCAAGTAAAAAGTGTTTTAAAGTATGACACGCCTAAAATAATGATATCTGCTTTTACTAAAACACTTGTAGTCTTTGTTTTAGTGGATAGAAAATAATAAACTTGGTATTTTTATAAACCTAATAAGATGACTTCTAAAATAAAATCATATAAAAAATTGTCTATTTTCGGCAAAATGCATAATTTTAGGGTAGTCGGATACCTTAAAATATTTGAAACTTTATTATCCCTTTTTATCAAATGAAAAAATCAAAATCGAAAGAATTAACCTGGTGTTTTCATTAAAAGAGTAAATTTTTATGTAAGAAGTACCAGATTTTTAAGACGATTTTTCGCACATGACTCTTATTCAAACCTTTGCCGAAACGTTATGCGAAAAAAAAGCTTTACATATACAATAATCTTCACGAGAATGTTTAAAATTGATCCATATTTTTAAGGAGAAATAAAAAAAATTCTTTTAAACTGAGGGCAACATCAGTACATCGTACTAAAACGACCTAATCCCAATACATTGTATCGTCACTAGCCATAAAGAAGAGAACAATACAGACCACAGGATCGTGGGAAAACGACCGAAGAAAGTTACCAAAAAAAAATCACTCGAAAAAAGAGGGAGACCTCCCCATCATTTTACCTTCTAAATCTTTTTCTTTCCACGACCCTAATCTTACCTACAACCAGGTATTCTCACGTGAAAACGAACCAGTTCGTGAAAAAAAAAACAATCAGAAAAGTTTTAACTTCGTTTCCAAGACGAAAGACATTCTTTTTTATACACATACGAACATACTGTTTTCCCTGTTGTGAGATACTTTAATGGGGTTAGAAATTAATTGCTGGTGTCTTCCTCATGACATCTGAACAAGTTTTTCGAATGATTGCTTCGTTCTTTACAGTACCGCTCGGAACATACTTAATGGTATTTGTTTTCGTTGTTGTTCCGTAGAATTTGTCTACAATTAACAATAGTTCAGAATGAATGAGGTTCTTTTTTCCTTTACTTTGCGATTTATGCATGGAAATTAACAGACGTACTTAATATCCGTCTGATTTACATATCGGAATGGAGGTTAATTAACTAGAATATAAAAAGTTATGGGTTACAACAACGTGATGTTAACTATTGTCAAAGGCACTACAAGAATGGTAATTACTTTTTCATAATTAAGAGTCATTATATTGTTTCGAAATATTTGAAATATTGCTGCGATTTCGAGAATAATGTCTCCTAAATTTCTCGTAAAATGTTCCAGTTAAGAGTTGATATTTGTTTTTCTTTTTAAAATATGGAAATTATGTGTTTTTATTTTCCATAATTGGTTTGAAGATGTTCTGAGTATTGTTGAATATATTTCTTAAAATGTTATTTAAGACCAAAGAGAGAAGGCATGTACAGGGAGTTCAGGGTTCTCAGCATCCAGTATTTGAAAATCCAGTTCTGTGAAAGATATTACTATATATTTCCGTCTCTCATATATAAGACAAGAATTTTTGGAATTTTTTTTAAGTGAGGGGATGGGTTTAAATGCGGATATACTAATCTCAGGAAAAACATAATTTAGGATATATGGTTCAACATTTTCCATTAACCAGGCGCAAGCGATTTTGATCTTTTTAATTTTCGGATTTTTTGAATGGAACTTTTATTATAAAGGATGTGGGGGAAGAATCGCATAAATCCTCTACAATCAATATCGAAATTCGAATTTCGAAAGAGTTTTTAAGACCCATATTCACTTACTGGGAAGCCTGAATGTATGGGATCATCATGCAGCGAGTTTTTCCTCCAAGATGTAACATATAGATCGACGCTCACATGCCATATCCGAAATTCTTTTCACGCTCATTTTCGAAACAAAATAGTGGAGACGAAGCTATGACCAGCACAGATACTGTACAAGGGCACAAATGAAAGGAAAATATGTATTAGCTTCAGATAAAGTTACCAGAAATAAAACTGTCGTCGTTGGTGTCTGGCGTTTTACTTTAAACAGCAAGTTAATTAGAAAATACTCCACACTTTCGACCCAATTAGCAACTTTTTTGCTCTCGTAGAAGCATGTTTAAATGGTTTTTTTAAAACCAGTTTGGCTTATATTCGGATTTTGAATTTTGGGTAAATTTTTCAAGAAAAAATGCATTCTCAGATTTTTACACACGGTCGACTTTATATGCGGAAATATACGGAGGTAAAAGAAATTGATGAGCATATATTTAGCAAACTGTATCTTCCTTGAGCACTTTCCTAGAGAACGGTCCCACGTTGATGTAAATCGAAAAAACTAGATCAATCCAATAAGTATTATTGATAGATACTATATCTCCTAAAATATATAAAAGCTATAGTTACCACTATGTAAGCATATATGCCAGCATTAAAATGAAAGTTCTTCAAACATATTTCATACACTCGAATATTTCGTGAAAATTTCCGATACGATTGGATCATCATAAATATAACTAAATGGTATTCCAGTAAAATAATAATAGTTAATAAATATATAAATTCGAAAAGAATTAAAAAGAAATAGTAATAATTCAATACATAAAAATTGTTTTTGCGTCATAAAGAATAAACATTGATTTTATTTGTATTTATTCCATATAATGTTATTTTTTTCAAATTTTCTCTTTCCTTATATTGCTTACTCAATATCAGTAGCACTTTGGTGAGATTTTACGAAAAAACAAACGAATAAACAAAAACAAAAAACGTGAAATTTTATTAGTGTAACATTGATTTAAAACTGACTATGAAGCATTTTTTTTTATCATAACGTATGTTTTGTTTTTATAAATGTATAACCAATGACAATCTTCACAATTCACCATCGAATTTAAAAGGACGTGATACTATTTTTCTAAGCATAATATAATTCAAGCTAGACAGAGAAAGAGAATCGTTGGAAGTGAATTAGCTGTTATAATAAAAAGTACTGAAAGATCATTGAAAAGGGGTGTTTTCACATATTTTTTTCCTCTGTCAAACGTGACTCAATTACTATTAAAACTAACAGAAATTTCAGCCAGATTATTTTCCCTTCAAGAATTCTATAAAAAAATATTTGTGCTAGCTATGAATAAAAATGAATCATCATTATTACAAATTGTAGATAGAAACGTCATTAAACGTTTTAAAGGTCATCCTTGATTTTTTTTTCCATTTTTTTGAATTTTTTCCTACATAAAATAAAATTTTTAAAATATTTGAACAAATAAAAAAACAACAAAAATGATACCGCAGGTTAGTCCCTAATCCGTGCGGCGTGCCTGTTATAATCCTCTTCTCCATACACTATCAGCTTGTTGACCAGTTCCTTGTTTGTATACGAGTTCGTGCTATTACCTTAGGAAACTGATAGCAAATCAGGACTTCCAGCAGGATCAGTGTTCATGAAATCTTCCGTTCAGCGCCATCTACCACAAGGTTGCCTGGAAGAATTTTCCAGAACGTCAGCGTTGCTGTCAGAATTGCCAGACGACTTCTGGTTGTAATTCCGAACACCTATTACAGTACAACCTTTTAATAAAATGTTTTCTGTCCCATTAAGATGTTACTGTTTCTGATCTTTTTCTCTGCTTCTTTGCACCACAGCTCGTAACTACGTCATTTGCGACCCTGCATTCCATGTGATTCTGAATCATCTCTGTACCCCCTACACATCCTGCAAGTTTGTCGGTCTGGTAAAGAGCATTTTCTGCCATATATCATCAAAGTCCATTTATTATTTAAAAATATGCATAAGGAGTTATGTTACAATTAAAAAATTACTCTTTTGTAATAATGTCATATAAATATTCGTAAGCCATTCCTTCCGTTTAACGTCAGAAAATGTAGTTTGGTTTTTGAAAAAATATGTAGGTGACAGTAAATAAAAATTCCCTGAGTGTTGAAAAAGAATCCCAAACCACAAAATATTAGAAATTTGTTCATGGATATTTTTTAGCCATACTAGTATCTCGAACTTTCGGCAATCGACCTAAAACGCTTCTTTACATTTTAAACTGGAAATGAAAGTATAATTGTGTGTATTATGTGACTCTTTCTTATTCCTAAATTTTAAAAAAATCTCATCTTTTTTATATAACATTTAAAATTATCCTAGTATCGCCTTTTCTTGATAATCATCTGTAAATACGAACTGTGTGTATCAAATCTCACTTCGACAAAGACTTTCCAAATGAGATTTAGCTGGTATTAATTTCATCGGTTTTGCCTGACTTTCCGTATGGTCTTGAAATTTTTATTTATTTCCCCCACATTAAAATTATTTAAATACAATTTGTTGACCTTGTGTTCGCTTTTGTTTTTCAAAATGCAATTTTTGAATATGATATGTAGATAGGTAGCTTGTACTTTTACGAGCATCATTAAAATTTTTTAAAAAAAATACAGTATTTTAAATATGTTTGTAAGTGTTCTTTATTCAATTAAATCACAAAAGCACAAATGTGTCTTACTTTCCTACTGATGTCACTCTATTTCTTAATTTAACAGATTTAATTTTTAATTTGAGTTCTTTGGATAAGAAATACATAAAAACGGCATAAACATTGTTAAAAATAACTATAAAATAATATCTTTTTTTTTAAAAAAGAAATCACTAAAAAATACCATAAATTTGTTTTAAATTAATTTTCAACAGTTCATCAAGATTATTCAAACATAATCATGCTTTGCGAGGAATTTAAAATTCTTCAAATAAATTTTTTAAATGGGTTAGTTAGATTCTTTTGTAAGTGTAAGAAAATGAAAAAAAAAACATGAGTTTAGAATTACGCTATAAACATTAATTTTTATTTGCAAACGATTTTTGAGACAGATGACTATTTGAAATTAGTCCGTATGATTTGTAAGTGCAGAACCAATGAATTTAAAAGTAATGTTATAAATTTTTAATTCCAACAGCTATTACACAAGGTTTTTTCAGTCCATTTTGTATAAATAAAAATTCGAGTTTTCCCTCCAGTTCATAAAATATAACACGAAACTAAAGGGACTGAAATACTTTTACGTGTTAATAGAATTTCGTGTTAAGGGATATTGCAAAAAAACCCCACATATTCAACAAAATTAAGCTTATTAGAGTACATTTTATACATAGATATGTGTATATGCTTGTATTTAATAAAAATCAATGAAACAGAAATTTTCACAAGAACTTAATAAAATTTAATATAAAAATTTTTTCTAGGAAAAAAAATATTTATTGGGTTTTTTTAAAATAATCTGATATTTTTCTTTCCTTTTTTCCCCCACTGTCTCTTTTAGCATCAGACTGTCAACAAATTGTTTGATGCCGTCCATTTTGTTATTCATTTCATTGTTGATTCATTTCGTGTGGAATCAGCAATACCAAATTTTAACAGATTTCCGTTTTCGTCTTCTGTTTTTGAACAACAACCTTAAGAAGCTCCTTCATTTTAAGCAAAATAGCAGTTTGCTTTCCCTCTGAGATATTTATCACTATGGAAGTAAAAAAAATTCTTCTAAAACAAAAGGGGGGAAAAAAGAGTGAACCAAACTCGCTGATTTTTACTCACATTTCGATGTACTCGTCACGGAATTCGAAAGCCAACTGATGAGAGATTGGATGTTTTTGTGTGGCTCTGTAGGGATCTAGGGTGAAAGTAGGTATGATAAAAAAAATGGCTCATGTCGCACGCTATTCCGAGAATGTTTCAAAGTCAAGTTAGCCTCCCTTCTGCGAAACATGAGAAATCTCATCCCTTATTTCATACCCCTCTTAAATCTCGTATGCACAACTGGTGTTTTCCGTATTTTGTTCGTTCCCAGATGGGAAATATTTTAAGTTAAGTGATTTTCGTTCCGTGTATTCCATATTTCTTCTTTGTTTAAAAATTACATGACATGAATTTCTCAAATTGACGTTCGCCCCCGTAACCCTCTCACTTCAGAGACAATTTCAGCACAACCCATTATTGGAGGATTTCTATTCTTCAAAAGAAACTTGCTCGTCAAATTTCAAGTATGCTGGTCAAATAGCTCCAAAACGGGAATTTTTAAAACTCTTTAATGCCCCTCCAACCCCCGCAAATCCCTTTAAGAGTCCGTTTTTACAGAATTCGTTCTTAGCGGATCTCTAAAAAAAAAAAGAAATATGTTGCCAAATTTCAAGTTTGAAGGTCAAATATTTTTAAAACGGGAATTTTCGACTTTTACGACCCCGGAATTAAGCTTGGAAATCGATTTGCTCAAATCCCGCTCTTAGCGGATTTCTTCTCAGTAGTTGTTATTCATAAATAGCGTTCTTTTCCCTGTACTCAATGTAATTTATGTACTCAATAATTGATATATATTTTATATCTTTTGTGTGATGTTCTCCGTGTGGATTTTTTAGCAGAATTAAATAAGTGCTTTTTTGTTTAAAAACATATTCAATTATACAAAAATTATCTTTCTTTCTTGTTTTTATTTACACATGAAATGTTGTATACACATTCTAAAGATGCTTTTTTTTACTACATTCATTTTATGTTCTAACCGCTTTGTATAATTATTACTATCGTTATATCTTAAAATTGCATTTAGGCTAACTCATGTACAGTTTTCAAAAAAAAAGCGAACATGCACTCAAAAAATAAAATTGTTAACAACGAATAAAAATAATAGGTATTGGCAAGAACTTTCTGGATGTGACGTTTTCGTAAATACCCAGAGTTGAAAATACAAGGAAGTAATTTCACTGCAGAGCTAACATTTAATAACAGTTAGTGTCTATAATATTGTTGCAGTTTTTTATCTACAGCTTGTCATTTAAATGCTCGGGGTTTCTAATGATTATAGATTTCTTCTATAGGGTGGTTTTTTACTGGAATTTGGTCTACCATTAACCTTGAAGTGATAAATGTCGAAAGCAATAACGAAATAAGAATATTTCTAGTTTTAATGAACGTCAAGCAGGACAAAAAAAGTTGGATTTCCCTTCGTAAATGACCTTCGAATTAGACTACCGAGAATTGATGAAGGGAATAAAAGCATGGGGTGGGATTATTGATGTTGAAAACAAGAATTATTCGATTGAGTTGAAAAGAATTAGTCTGATTCCGGACAGCCTTTAAGAGATTTACATTGTTTTCTATAGAGATATCCGAAGGTTGCACTTTCAAATTTAAATGTTAAAATTATTTGAAGTTTTCCTAAGATGATTTTAAATCTTGCTGTGTTTTGCCTGGGAATCTTCTTGCTTTTTAAAAGATTATTTAAAAGGCAAAATCTACATAATAATTTACTTTTATAAATAAACATAATTCAAATATCGTTTTAAAACCATAGATATCAACAGGTAAAGCATAAAGCTACAGAAATCAGTAAAATTTTATGAAACAATACAAACAATTTAAATTTGTAACGGTTTCTAATTGCGATTCATATTAATTTCCTAGGGAACATACTTTCGATGACGTTATATATGATTATGAAACCTCTTTTTGCAAAGGAACCGCGATTTATATGAATTAGAATTGCAATTTAAAGTCAAGTGAAGTGGGAAGATGATGATGGTGATTGTTGTCATACGGAGATTAAGAAGTTTGTTAGAAAAGCTCATATTGGAAATCGCGGTGGTTCAAGTTGAAAAGATGCGATTGCAAGTACTCAAATTATTGATGATGATCATCCGTTAAAAAGTGTAGTGATATCGTCTTTTTTAGCCAGTAAAAACCTCCGCACCATGGTGATCATTTTGGTGTAGTGGTTAAGTTACTCGGTTTCGGATCTAAAGGTCTCGGGTTCTGTCCTGCCGGGTGATAGTGGTAGCCAAGGGGTCTAGGCATCGGATCGTGGCTAGCATGTCATGAGTTCGATCCCAGTACCACTGAAGACCCGCCGTGTAGGGGCGCGATGCACGTAAAAACTGTCGAGAACTCAAACGTCCTCCCGTTGGTGTGGTGTGGTAGTTAGGAGAGGGGGTGTCGTCCGCGTTACTTGACCATGGTTCAAAATTACGCGGACCGCGTCCCCAAAAAGCCCTCGTGTAGCTGAACAGTGGGATGTTAATATTCACTCACTCACTCACTGTCCTGCCGGTTAATCGCGCCACTTCATTGGTAACACGGACGTGATCTTCAAGCCGTCGCATAGTGACGCAATCATCAAGCCATCACATGGTGACGCAACCCTCAAGCCGTCACGTACGAATGACGCAACCAGCAAAAAGCCGTCACAACTGGTGACGCAGCAGCTAACACGCTAGATGTGACAACTACATCGTTCGTTCGCCTAACCTCCAACTCACTGGTAGGGGAGTGTGTAGCGATATCATCTATATAAGCCAGTAACAACCTCCACACCATGGGATCATTTTGGTGTAGTGGTTAAGTTACTCGGTTTCGGATCTAAAGGTCCAGGGTTCTGTCCTGCCAGATAATCGCGCCACTTCAAAAGTATATTTAGATCCAAGATATTTAATTAGATTACTATTTAACCTGACATGCTCGCATAGCTTTGGTCGAATTTGAGTAGTGATTAAAAAGTCGTAATATAACAAGTTTGTTTTAACAAAATGTCTCATTCTTTGTTGAATCTTCACACTTTATCGGGTAAGAGTTCGCGACAAATTTAAACAGTTAAACACAAGACAAAATTTCAAGAGTTTAAAAATGTACAAGTTTAATACATATTTCTGAAAAATAACTTTTTGAAAAAAAAATCTTCGTAAGTAGTTTTAAAGAAAAGAGAAAAAGTAGTAATGAAAATGTGTGTTGAAAGTAAATTCGACAATCATATTTTAGCAGCAATAATTATTATCAGCATTTACTAAAATGCTAATGATTATTATGTTTAGTTAAAGTCTAAAAATAATAAAGTCATTTTTTATTACTTTGAAAATAATCTTTTAAATGAGTGACAATTCGTGGAAAGAGAAGTAAGAATTCTTTAACAGGTTAATTATAAATAAAATTTTGAATCTGTAATGAAATTAAGTAAAATATTTAGCAACAGTGCGATCGTAAGTTACTTGTTTGATTTTAACAGTCAGTATAATAATTCGGTCTCATGAAATGACGAAAACTAGTACTCTTTTATATTTTTATTGCTTTTATTTTCGGCAAACAACAAAAACTTGTATTGTAAGAGATTTCTCCTGAAACCTTTTAATGATTGGGAATCAGAATGAGCACCAGCCATAATCAAAACAAATATTATTTATTAAATATTATTTAATAAGTCTCACAAATCCAGGAAAGGAAATGCACTTATATGAAGTATTGGAACCCAAGCGGGGAAGATGAGACATTTGATATTTAATTATAAGTATAATTACTTACGTTTGGTAATAATCGTAACTCCTATCTCAAATAATCGACTTTTAGTCGATTTGGTTCTAATTTCAATATCTTACTGATTGAACCGTCAAATATCAATTTTAAATATTAATTAATTAGTCGACGAGTCGTTCTCGTCTAGCTTTCAATTTCTTTTGCGTTAATCTCACAAATTCCATCATCTAACTCTCCTAACCTCTCTGTCTCTGTCTGTCTCTCTCTCTCTCTCTTCGAGCCTAAAAGTTAATGCTTAAATATACGACATAAATTACATAGATCGCATCTTCTTTTTCGGGAAAAAGTTTTCACATGAACAATATTTTTATAAAATTTCCCCAAGAGTTATAAATATGGTGTTAATATGTAGACAATTAGCATGCTCTTTCATGGAGCAGTATATTTTGTTTTAAAAAAGATGTTTTATGTGATTTTTACCAAAACGGATTTTATTTTCCAGACTTTCCTCATATATAATTACTTATTCTTATATACAATTTTATAAAAAAATGGATCTAACTCAAGAACTAATTTTTTCCTCAGTGGTCGACAGCCCAAGGTGGATCTTGGCCTCCTCAAGAAGCCTTTTCCATGCTAGTCTTCTTTCTGCTAGTGTTCTCCAATACTTAGTTCTCAAAACTAGGAGATCTTTTTCTGAGCCATCAATCCATTTAAGATTTGGTCTGCCCTTTCTTCGTGTGCCAATTGGTTGGGCACTGACGACTTTTTTAGTGGTGCGGTCTTCGTCCATTCTGAAAACGTGACCGACCCATTTAATTCGTTGTATTTTGAGGAAATTAACAATGCCACAGATTCGTTGTATGATTGATACTCTAAATTTGATCTCCTTCACCACGTTTCATTTTCCTCAATTCCTACAAAAAAAAATGTTCAAATCTTCCTTTCGTAGATACTTATCATGTTCTCATCTGTTCGAGACATGGACCAAGTTTCACATGCATAAATAAGTACTAATATTAAAAGACATTTATACAATAGAACCTTTATTTATTTATTTTTATTAAATTTAATTTCACATATTTTCGTATTTTATTAAAACATCTATTATCCATAGTAATTCTCTTTTGGATTAGAACTTATTAGATTAATCTATTCATTGAATGTGTTAAAACAATCTACTTAAGATTAGTATGCACGGTGATTATACTTAAAGTTAACTTTCAAAACGCTATAAAAAAAGAACCACTGATCTATATCTGAAAGACGTCAAATTTGAACGGAATATTATTGAAGTAGGGAAAACGTATGGCATAAGAAAAAAAGTAATTGAACATTTTAGCAACAGATGGCGCTTTAGCATCATAATTAAAAAAGGTTCGATTGGAAATGACAGTGAATCAATCCTAAAACAACAGCAAATGTGAAGGTTACACGGTAAGCCAATTGTGCTGTGTAGTGTGCATGACTTTTCAGGTATGATACTATTAGTTACGTAACCCATCCACTACGGCAAGGTCATATCGCGCGCGCATCGGATGGGAAAAATCGGGTTTTAATTGTCCCGAGTCCAAACACTGCATAAAATCGTTCACCAGTTTTTCATGACCCTGATGCCAAAAACCGCATGAAAAGCGTCCATCAGATCGGTTTTTAAGTTTCGTTAGATTGGCTCAAAACATGTTCAATATGCTGTCCATTGTTGTTTGCAACAAATTTAAATCGAGAAACAGCATGTTCCACGACTGATGGAAATGTCTCCGGGGTCACGGTCAGAATGTGTTGCGCAGTGCGTGTTTTCAATTAAGCTAAGTGTGTAATCAGAGCACTGAACGCAACATCTTTCAGATAGCCCCACAGCCAGAAGTCACACGGATTAAGATCAGGTGATCGGGGAGGCCAGGCTATAGGGAAACGGCGGGTGATAACTCTAGCATTTCCAAATGCCCTTTCAGCAGATGCTTAACTGAATTTGCAGTGTGCGGAGGAGCACCATCTTGCATAAAAATGATCCCATCCACACAACCACGCTGTTGAAGATCTGGAATGACGTGGTTGTGCAAAAGACACTCATCGTGCTGAGTAGTGATGGTAATGGTAAAAGGATCAAAAGCCCTTGTCTCCTCGAAAAAGTATGGCCCAATGATAAGTGATGCCGTAAGCCCGCACCTCTCAATGACCTTTTCATAATGAAATGGTACTGGTTGAGTTGCGAGTGGATTCTCTGTTGCCCATATTCGGCAATTTTTGTATTGACATATCCTGTTAAAAGGAAATGGGCTTCGTCTGACCACAAAATTTTCCACGGCCATTCATTATCCACTTCCATGTGAACAAGAAATTCTAAAGCAAAAAATTCTCTTGATAGCAGGTAAGAAGGAAGCAACTCTTGCACGTCGAAAATTTTGTATGGATCGCAATGCAGGATGTTTCGTAGAATTGTATGCACCGTGCTCACAGGCCTGCTCAGTGTTGGAGCAATTCCGTGAGCACTGCGCGATTGCAAACCACCGCTCTCGACTTATCCTGCACTGCTGAGGCCATTTCTTCAACTGCTGCCGAACTCTTTTCCTCCCTTTACCAGATTGCACAAGAAAAGAACCTGTCTCTTCGAATTTTTGAATCATTTTCTCCATCTGACCAACATCTTTTTTCATACCCTTGAGTGTCCGGAACTTCTACAGAACCATTGATGCACAGGTATTATTCTTGTAAAAAAGATTTACAAGCAGAGGGCGGTCCTTCAACGCGACAACCATGGCGAAATTCTCAGACGTGAAATGAGGAAAAGTCATGTATCCAGCATTTTATTAACAATTGAAATGAGTCGGGTGCATGATAGGTATTTTCATATATGTATTCTTAAGCTTACAGCGCCATCTATTGATAAAATGTGGGACTTTTTTGCCATACATTTCCCCACTTTTTTAATAGTATTCTGCTTAAATTTGACGTCATTCTGATCAGTCGTTCTTTTTTATAGCGTTTTGAAACTTTAACTTTAATTATAATCACCTGGTATATAGATTCCAAAATGTACAAAAAGTTTCTGATCAAAAGTGTATAGACTTTTTACATTATATATTTTTATATTTATACACATGCACTATCTTCATTTTTTTTTAATTCTGTAAGTATGTATTTAAATTTACTTCCCTAATACCCCGTGATATCGTTCAGCCGTACATTCTCCCACCTTCTCCCCACGTATGCAAACGTCCCAATATTATTTTCCCCTCTCCGCCCTTCCTCAAAGGATGAAGTAGAATAAAAGAATATTTACTGATTTCAACAATTAAAGCTTTATGCTTTAAAAAACTCAGATTTTAGTAAAATCGAAAGCTATCACAGAAATGGAAGACAAATAAAACCTATAAGGAATTCAATAAATGTTTGATATATTTGTAACAACCTGATAGCGGATGTTGGCATTTGGAGATTCAAGGAAAGATCAGCCATAACCAGTTTCAAATTCAAATTTATTTTATCCCACTTACTTCAACCATACTACTAAAGGTAGGAAATGCACTATGTAACTAATTAGAAGAGCAATCACACGGCTTAAGGATACTTAACATATGAGTATAATCTACTCCACTTACTCTTGGAACACTCATGAACTTCTACGCTAGATTTCATGGTAAATCTCTTACATGTATGACCTTCGGTCCCGCCGACTAACTTCGCGAACCTAAATGTCCACGCTTAAATATAATAACTCATTTACATAAATCAAGTCTTCTTGGGAAAAAGTTTTCGATAGAACATACAGTTAAAAAAGAAATAAATGTACCCCAAGAGGATTATTTGAAGGTTCGCGGATAGACCCGTAATATATGTGCATGATGTGTGTGTTGTGCTGTTAACTAACACAAAAACGGAATTATTTTTATTTCAGTATAATTTAAATGAAGCAGTTTTTATTTTTAATGACGCTTCGTTTGTCAGAGATCGTTAAATGAAATCACATCCAAACCAATTTTTATTCCTTTTTTTGTCAATTCAGCGCGATTCGTGACAAAATTTCGCTACCTGCTTTATCTTTCTCATTGGGATTCCCACTAGTTGCTAATAGGCACGGAATCGCGAAATGCGGGCCACACATCTGGAAGATTTATAAACCATTTCTTTAGACACGTGCTGCAATTCAACAGTTGATAACTAATGCTTTAAATTAATCCTATAAAAATGTTTAGTGTCACAATGAGTAATTTGTTTCTTATTTTAAAAAAAATCTTGCATTTATATAATTGTTTATTTATCGACGCATTCAACAATTTAAACATCAATCATTATTTCCACAAGGAAAACGTATTCTCTGGAAATTAAATTTATCCTTTTTAAAGGAATATGTGTGTGATGGTGCAAAAGATTGAATATTGTGATCTATATTGTCCTCCTAATTTTAAAGGGAAAACTTTATATCCTCTATAATTAAACATAAATAGTATAGACCTAAATTTTTAGATACATTTATTTCTAAATCGGGGTAGCCAAGTGCCACGTTCACGAGCTTGTAGCCAATGTTGAAACAGTCAGATCGTAAGTTCGAGTCCTGAATTAGAGAATTGTGATGCTCATTATATATAGATCCTTCAAAATCTTCATTTTGGTGCGGTGTGGAGGTTTCGTGAGTGGGGTGTCCATTCAGGTATCATCCTCGTTTATTGACCATGGTTCAAAATTATGAAGTCCTTCGCCAATGCCCCACATTTTGGCTCAAAATGCGATGCAATTAAGAATCAGTTCAATATAGAACTATTTTCAACTTCATTGACAAACTTCAAAGTTATTAAATTATAAAAATTTTCGATTAAAAGTTTCAACGAGTAAATTTTGCATCTGATTTAAGAATGGGTGTTTGAAAAACCTAGAAATTTCAGCACTGATCTACTGATTTCAAGGACAAATGAAGAGCAAAGATTTTACGTATCTACCGTAAAATCCGGCGTATAACGTGCACCTATAACTTCAAGCTGCATTTTTTTAATTTTATGGTATATTTGCAATATAACGCGCAACCTCTTTTTTTATGAAGAAACCTAAAATGTCTGTGGGAAATACTCTTATATTTTGAAGTCGATGTATTATCCCAAGCATCAGAAAAAATAATATAATTCTAGAACTACAACCCTTTAAGTTCGTAAGGTATATATATATATATATATATATATATATATATATATAGTAACATAAAATGAAAGAAATACATGGCATAATAAAATTGATAATACAAAATTATATCACTAACGAAGCTAGAAAATTTAAACCAGATATCAAGAAACACAACTTTAAAAATGATGGAAAAGTCTATTGTAGAAGAATTAACTAAGCGTATGTATAACATGGAACTTTAAAATGTAAGAAACCAAAAGAGTCAATAGACTAAAATGAAGACCTATTATGATTTCTAAAGCTGTTGCTGAATTAGGACCAGCAAAATTAGGGTTAAATATATTTTATGGATCCAACCTTCCCCTGTTCAGCAGAAATTTTATACATAACAGGAAAACATACCCATATTGAAAAGTTAGGATATATATATATATATGTAGGTCTATGCGCCATTTCTTTTTTATTTAAATAAACTATATTTCAATATATGTAGAAGTCTAATTCTTTTTATGTTCCACCTCTTATTATTTTTAAACTTCCCATTTTTATACCCGACGTGTAACGCGCCCCCGTAAATTTCGATCCTATTTTTTGTGCTAAAGTGAATGAATATTAACGTCGCACTGTTCAGCTACACGAAGACTCTTGGCGATGGACCTCGTAATTTTGAACCATGGTCAAGTGACGAGGACCCACCTCTCGTAACTACCACACCAATCCAACGGGAGGATGTTTGAGCTCTCGACAGATTAAACGTGCATCGCTCCCCTACACGGCGGGTCTTTAGTGGTACTAGACTTGAACTCATGACATGTCCAGCCACTATCCGATACCTTTACCACTAGGCTACTGCGGCTACTTTTTGAGTTAAAAGTGCGCGTTATACGCCGGAAAATTTACGGTATTTATTTCTCTTCTGAAGCAGAGTTAAGTAAATAACGACCTGCGTGCCACATGCGTCCCGCAAAAACAGCCAGTAAACGCGACAGTGCACGTTCGCCTTATTAAACTATTTCAAGACTTGCAACATTAGATGAAATACATAAAATTAGAATAATAAGAGTAAATTGTATAAAACTACCACTGCTTTATTTATTGATCTTTATATATGTCACAATCTATGCCTTTTCCTTGATGCAAAATTAGATACTGAATATAAATCAGTACTTCTCTCAAACTTGCGACCCAATATTAAGTCATGATTTTCGTCGCGCCCCTACATAGAATAGCAATGTATTGAATACAAAAATATGATGCTTAAGCTAGAATGCGACTTTAACCTCTTAAGTGCCACTGGCGTATTTTAACGTCTCGCGCAGCCACTGTGTAAATTGTCCAGACGTATATATACGTTTTGCTGAAATACGATCTTTTCTGTTCACCGCTGTCCTTAAAATTATTCGGAAGGCTTTGGAATGCAATGCAATGTTGCACCTTGACAGTGTGTGTGTGCGTGTGCGTGTGTGTGTGTTTGCGAAGGATTTACTTATTTCAGAGGATTTTGATTTTCTTATTTATTCCCTTTCTAACCCCCCCCCTCCCCAAATACACCTCATCCGCTTGTATACGTGCAAAACGGTGGCATTGGGGAGTGAACAGCGTAACTGCTAATCGACAATTAAGTGATTGATTATAAACTGAACAAATTATCAAGATAAGTGTTAATTTTTGCTTTTATTTTTATATATGACAAGCCCATGGGGTTACTGATAATTATTAAATTCGTTATTATCTTAGTATTGTTAAATTGATTATAAAATACATTGTGCAGTACTGATTCATTTATAATTGTATTACATCAGTTTAAATGTTTTTATTTTTTATTATGTAAGAATGTATTTTGCTTGTTTACTTTGAATAAATTAATAATTTTTTTAAATGATATTTTGTTTTCGACTTTTCAATATGCTCCTAGGGCTATCACAGTTTGAGAAGCGCTGATGTAAATCATTTTTAAAAAAGTGCAAGCAACCCTTCGGATATCCTCCGCTTTCCTAAAGTCAAACCAATGGCCCACCCCTATTCTAAAGCATTAACTCAAGCTTGTTTGATAAATTTGTTATTTTTAAGCCTTTAGTCCAACGTATATATATGTTTCCTATACAAACCCAATTAAATTATTAAAATAATAACTTTCTCCATTTGATCTCTAAACGTTTCTCCTTCAGCCGGCTTTCTGATGCACGTTTTACAGAGCATCAAACAGTGCAATGTATCCTTTGGGCTCCAAGCAGTCGCGCTTTTCCAGCTGCTGGTAAAAAAACGTCTGTCGATCGGGAATTTTAATCGTGATTCTCACTCCTCTCTGCTGCAATGTTGAGTGAACACCTGGCCACACGAACAGACTCACGGTCGCCCCTTTTTTCCCTTCCACTTAGGTCACGCGTGGCCCCTGCTTCGCTGTCTTTGTGATGATTCGTTCACGAATCCATCAGTCCCCTGCCAACTGGCGTCCGACTGTGAGTCAAAGTGAAGTGGGCTTTTCCACCGCTGAGTCACTTGTTGGAATATGTCAAAAAGTATTGTTTAAAGTGATGTTGATATTGAATGTTATGAGTAATACCCACAATTTGCAATGATTCTATAGTGTGTTTATTATGTGTACGGATGTATTTTTCGATATACACTACAATTTTCCTGACGCCGACATCCACTTCATTCTCTCTTTATAAATGTGTTAGAGATTCTTAGTAAAAAATTAACTTAACACTTTGGTAATAAAAAAGTAATGGAAATGATACAGGTGAATGGAACTATAGAATTATTGCAAGAAAGGTTAAAATTCAGGATTTTTTTTTAATATCCATAAAACTCGTAAAATTTTGGAGGGAAAGGCATTTTTTAATGGGCAGTAACGTCATGGGCATATAAACATGATAGCATTACAGTGATCAGGATTATGTATAAAATATTTTTACTTATTTATGCTACAAATACTGAAATATTGATTAAATTTTGAAGTATCAATTATACAGAATAATTGCGTTAAGTATACGACTTAAGTATAAGTACTTAAAGTATACGACTACCCTAAAATTGTGAAATTTTCCAAAAATTGACAAATTTTTTTTATGATTTATTTTATAGGCCATCTTATTCGCTTTATGAAAACACCAAGTTAATTATTTTCCGTTTACTAGAACAAAAGCTGCACGTGTTTTAGTTAAAGCAGATGCCATTACTTAGAACAATATATATATATATATATATATATATATATATGATACTTTATAACGCGTTTTACTCGAAAAAAATGTGTGTTTTTTTTAAAAAAAACTCAAACATGAACAGCGATTGCTCAAAAAGTTTCGAAAGTAATTAACTGAAATTTTGTGTGCATATATTCTGTATAATAGTAGAAGTGTTTTAACCTTCAGATTTATCAATCACTGTTTTACTACAAAATTTACAGTCCCTTATGTGAATATAATCACTCTTTTTTTAAAGAAATTTCATATAAAAACTAAAATAAAATGCTCTAGTTTTTGTAGAAATTAAAATATCTCTGATCCTGAAGGTCATTTCAAAAATAAATAACTTAGCAACACATCAGAATTGAAATTTTTTTCAGAAACTTTTGATACAAAATGGGCCGCGTTTATGTTATTTTTTTATAAATTTTTACTAATTTTCCCCCATTTTAGTAATAATACTCCCCCCCCCCTTAATTTTAGCATATTTTTCTTAAAATGTACTAAAAAAAATCTAAAAACAACAAAAAAATCCCCATGTCTCCATTTTTTTTAAAAAAAAGTAGTTGGATACCTTAAGTCAAGAGTACTTAATATTTTAAGCAAATTAGATTAATAATACATTTTCGCGTTTCTTACCTTTTATTTTATTTATCATTCAGTATAATCAGCATCACTTTATTTTGAATAAGGGAACTTGCAACGAGGGGTGGGGGGTAAATTCGAGTTTTGATTCCAAGATGAATTGTCGAGGGTAAAACATTGAAAAGTTGGGACCCTTTCAATCAAGAAAGAGTTCAACATATAAGATAAGGATCAAATGCTATTACTCTTCTTATCATCATGATTAAAAAATGTTCTGTGTTCTCTTGATAACAAGTTAAGAACAGGTTCTAAAACTAATATTTCTGAATGACGAAAATAATGAAATAAATGAATTACGACCTCTCCCCTTTCAACTGAAAAAGAAATTCTTAAATTTGGAAGAAGTGGATGTTTATTAACGTCGCACTATAAGGCAACACGAAAGCTATTGGTGGCGGATCTCACAATTTTGAGCCTCGCTCAAGTGGCGAGGACGGCACATGAACCGACACCTCACTTTTTGAACTCCCACACCACTTCAACGACAGATTTAACTTGCATCAATCCCTCTACATATCGAGTCCTTAGCAACGTCGCAAAAAATTACTTCAACTTTTCGCTAAATGACGCTTTACGTATGCCGCAAATGCAAACATTACATGTACGACCGTACAAATGGTAATGGCAGTCACGCGCAGTTTCCTCATCGACGAATGCCGGATCTCGAGATTTTCAGCGGTTACATAGCAACTTCGTGAAACAAGCTCGTTCCACATCACCAGATATGATGCTGGTCGACAAAGAGCTGAACGCAGTCCAAGCCTGGAAGAAAGCATCTTGAACGTTGTGGCTGATAGACCAGAGTCAAGTACAAGAGCTGTTGCTCATCACGTAAGTGTGAGTCATCAGACCGTTTGTAGAGTGTTAAATGAAAATTGCTTACACCTCTTCCATTTTCAGAGAGTACAAGCTTTGAATCCTACAGACTATATTTTCCAACTCCTAGTGGGTGGTAGAGTAATGTGTGCGGCAGCTAGACTTCATAGCTCATGTGCTGAGCAGTTATGAAGAGTCATTGTAAACATTTCACTTGTCAACGACGCTTTCAATAAACACTTTGTATTTTTGTTTCGTGTCTTATTTTTTGTGTTTGTGTCTCATAGCGTTACTTGCGCCCATACATTCCTATGTTTGTTACAGTGTCCTGTACTTACGCTTAAAGTTTGTACCATGAATTCGGGACCACCCTGTATTTTCTTCTACTACAAAATCAAAATAAAATATAGTTTCACACACATGCGTGAAATGAGAGTTCAGTCATTAGTGGCAAGAAAGTGTTGTGAAGAGTGGTATGAAGATTCGAACCCAGAAAAATGGTGGCTATATTTTGAAGCTGTAACCACTTGGTTGCTGCTGCCCCCTAAGTAACAGTAAGAGATATTAAATCTGTACTGTACTAAATATGGCGTTAATTGGAAATACAAAAGTTCAACATATTTTTGAAGCGAGGAAAAATTTCAAATTTAATTTTAAGTGGTTGGGATGCATTCAAAGTTTAAAGGTCAAAGAAGAAGGTGAGTATATTGCATCTTATGATAAATTTATTCAATTTTAAATAAAGTTTTAGAACGTGGACATTTTTCCTCGATATTTTTTAGTGTACAAAATTTCCGAAGAACTAGAACTATAAACTATAGCAAGTATTTCTAATAGGAATAATTCTGAAAAAGAAAAAAAGAATTAGTTCGACACAATTTTTTTAAAAAAATAACTTTTTTTTTTCAGAAATTGTTACTATTGAGAATAGTTATGCATAATTGTCTTTTTATTTTTTGCTAGACTTTTAATGGTTCAAATAATTTCACCAAATTCGGTTTTGTAAAGGAGATATTAGATTCTGAAACAAAGTACAACGATTTCGTTACCCCTCGTAAAGCACTGCAAACGTAGAATCTTTGTGATGAAGGGAGTGGCCAACAGAAAAAAAATCTAGTACACTGAACCATATATTTCTTTGTGAAGACAAACTAAAAGAGTTGGCGAAGTTTTATTACTGCATTGCTGGCTATTCATGGTTGACTTCTCAATTTTTAATGAATCAAATGATTTGAAGATGGAGATATAAATCTTAATCTCTTTGTGTGTGTGTGAACTGAAAAAAATTATTACACTTTGTTGTTGTTGTACGCCGTCAAAGATCATCAGGCTTGGATTAAATCCATAATATGCACCCTAAGAAAATCTATAACCATTAATGGATTGGAAATAAAGATCTTTCTTGAAGAACCCCAAACAATCGAGAATACATGATCACGTATGAGAGAAAGTAAGCATCTTCTATAAAGTTTCAAGAGAATGGAACGCCTGACGTGTAAAGATATATTTTTGAGGAGCATACATAAACCTTTCGGGTTTTTATCTCGAACCTGGAAGAAAATAAAGGTAATACTTGGATTATTTACTTGCCCAGATGTTAAAGTTAGGTATTCAGATTTTAAGACTGGGCATAAATTGAGAAATCACATAGTATAAGAATTTAAGATGTATATTCCAAGGATTAAGAAACACACACATCCCCTTTATCTGAAATAGAAGGACTGGAGTGGATTTTGGAGGTTCAAGCACCTACCTCCTCCCATATACAGGGAAGTGTTAAGGTATGGGCCAACTGGACCCGGGCCTCGGTCACAATGGGAGCCTCATCTCGTTCTCGACTCAGCCTGAATAAGATCATAATTCGAATAATTTCAACGGTCAAATGCTATTTCCGGTTGTTTTCTCCAAAAAACAGGGAATTTCGGACGATATTTCAACTGACTACATATGATGACTGTCATCCATGTACATGTGACAAGGACTACCACCATACACCAACATTACTCATTAAGTCAAAAAGCAGCAGTCGCTCGAGCCAGTTTGTGTGATTTTAACTCATGTATGTTTATTTGTTTCAGTTTATCGTTTGTACGAGTATTTGACAACGTATGCAATGTACTGTCTACTTTTAAAAGTCATAAGGGGGCTTACTTTTGCGTAGGGCCCAGGGCCTCAAGAAGTCTTAAGACGTCACTGCCCATATACCTTGTAAAAAATTAAGAGTGCAGGCATGATCTGATTTAATCAAAAGAGGGCGCTGTTGCATGAAGAAACTATTATTTTTCTTCTTTTGTACGGGAAAACATGGAATTGTAGAAATGGAGAGACACACATAAGAGCTGAAACCAGATGCCTATAAAGGGAGTTCATAACATTCTATGTCGTATGTATTTGTAAATTACATTCTGTGTTAAAAAAATAATAATAATTTTGGAATAATTATTCTCTCTGCGGTAAGCAGAAGATATAGTGGGTAAAGCGGACGTGGTCAAAGAGGACACTGCGAAACTCTCATCGTGGTTAGAGCGGACACATTTTGCTCCATCTTTGAACAGATAAAGGGTGCAGATAAATAAGAAATAAATGCCTTTAAACATAACAAATATTATTTGAAACAGTATTTTAAGTGACAAATCTCTTTCACGTTGGATAACGGTTTTTTTTCTGGAGTTTTTTTTTTTGTTTTGCAATCGATTATCGAATTACAAGGATCAATAAATTTTTTCCAATCAAATTTAATTATTCATTTTAAACTGTTAAGGTATTACAGTGCAAATGCATTTAAATATAGCAAAATGAAATAAAAATAAAAACTTTCAGATAAATATTTAAAAATTAATAGTAAGTAAAAGTACAATGAAGAGTCAAAACTGCTGACAGCAAGATGATGTGACTGATTAAGGAAACAAAACAATAGGGGCAAAAATGTCCTCTCTGCCCACCCATCTTCCCTCACGTGTCCGCTGTAGCCAATGTCCTCTCTGGCCACGTAACAAAGCAGAAGTCCTGTTTTCTAATAGAAAGATATATGATTGAAACAACCCAAAGACTGTTAATGTTTAGCATAAAGATTACACTAAGTGCTTTCCTGTCTTCAGAAAAATATAGCTTGTGAACTTTGATTGCAACGATGCGAATAAAGTTAAGGGAAAGAGGGGGGGGGGGGAGCGCCTGATTAATATGGATGAAACAAAGTATCTTAGTCAAAAGTTAAAATTTTGAAGCGGGACAATTTGCTTTCTCTTCAAAATGGAAAAGTCTGACAACTCTTATACCTGCAGATTTTAGCTGTGCATAATGGCCTTAAAACCAGAAGTATGAGCTTCTTACGTCACCCATTTCATTCAGAATCATCCTCTCGTCAAAGAAAGGTGGTTGGCAGGACCAGAATGAAGATGTAATATACACTTGTTAGAAAAAATCTGCGTTCACGTACTATTTCTTACATAAACAACAAAAATTTAAAAGCTGGAATTTGAAATTTTTTAAAAAATTATATTTTATTTAGTTTATTCCAAGTATGAGAATAACAAAAATAATCTCGGTTTGCTTTTATAGCTTTTAAAATAAAGACAGGTTTGTAGTGATATTAACAAAAATCAAGTAGAAAAAGTCTGCGTTCACTGTTTTAGTAGTAACTATAAAAATTATTTAAAAAGGATAATGAGCTATTTAATATCTGGTTGGGATAACCTCATTTTTTGAGAACCTCCTGAAGTCGTTTCAGTATTGAATTATTAAGTCTAGTGCTTATTCTTCAGTGCTTATCATTTGACATTATCTATTTGATATCACTTCAGCATATCCTTGCTAGATATATTGTATTGACGAATCCTAGGCTCCAACAAAACCCATAGGTGTTCTGTAGTATTCAGATCAGGTGACTGCGGGGGCATGTGCAATTGATTTGGGACATTATACAAGAGCCAAAGCTTCACAATATCAGTGGTATTCTTAGAATCGTTGTCGTGTGTTGGAAACGAAACGAAGATCCTAGGTTTGAGTTTGGTGGAACTTTTTCCTTTAAATTGTTTTTAGGACATCAAGGTAATCATATTTGTTCATAATTTATTTGATAATCTACAACTTGCCAACACCCTTACTCGCCATGCACCCCCCCCCCACACACACACACTCTAGCTACACCGCACCGTACTTTACCATTGGAACTAAATGGGGGTTTTTTTTTGAAGCACTTGTACAAGGTTTTCTAAATTCAAATTTACGATATTTTTTGCTCAAAGATACAAAATTTGCTCTCTGGGAGAACATCGCAATTCTTCTGAACTCTGAAGGTTTATGTATACGCTCTTTTGAAAAGCTATCCATTGGTCTTTGAAATATAAGACTTTTTATGAGCAACTCGACTACGGTATCCGGCCTTTTTCAAGATTTTTCTTGCAGTATCCGCACAAATGTTTTCCTTAAACTTCTCGTGAATGTCTGTTGCTATTTGAGTTGCAGTCAAACGCGGATTTGTTTTTCTCTACAGATATCATACTACATTTTTTTCTGATTGTGAGTTTAGATGGACGACCTAAACGAGGTTTGGATGTGTAAACTTCTGTAGATTTAAAGTTGTAAATAACACGCTGGATAGATGAATACTACCATCCAACGGATCTGGGTTATATCCCGACGACTTTTTCCATCTTTCCACATTTTTACAATGATTTTAAGCTAACTGATACTAATTTCCTTCCTTTTATTTTCCATGTCCTAGAATTGCTTCGTATCTCACAAAAACATAAAAAATTATTGCGTTACAACTTTCTTAAGCTATTTTACTTGATAATTGAATGCAAAAATTCTGTTAACCTATAATGGCTGTTGATAAAAATTCCAGGAATCAAGTACATTCAAATAGTGAACGCAGACTTTTTCTGCCTACTATTCATGTACTTTGCTACAAAACTTCCATTATTTTACACAATTTTAATTCAAAAATAACGAATTCTTGCATGTTCAATATTGAAATAGTAGTAAACAAATTCCTGAAGCTTTGTTAAAAAAAAAAATTATATTTCTATAAAATTTTAGCTTTGTTGTATGATTTGTTAAGGGGGAACTCAGACTTTTTCTAGCCAGTGTATATTGCTCTTATCGCGTTCTACGTACAATACTTTTCATAATATTGCGGCTCAAACAGTCGGCTGTCCGAATATGACGCCAAGTTTGTACCAAATTGATTATCAAAATCCTATGTTGCAATTATACGAAGGCTGTTCAGAAAGTATCGATACTGAATTTATTCTATTTATTCCAGAAAACCCCTAGCGGAGGGACTGTGTGCATCATGCGCGTGCATATTTCACCTTGTCTCACAAAATTCGGCAGGTCTGTACAGCGCGCCGTTCAGTCACACTTTCTTTCACGTGGAGTGTTTGCGTGCGTTCGTCGAAAAAGAAAAAGTGTGAAAACACTGATCAGCGAATCTGTATCAAGTTTTGCTTTAAGCTCGGTAAAAACGGGTACCGAAACCTACGAGATGATGAAAACAGCATTTGGAGATGAGTTGTGCTCGGGTTTTCGAGTGGTTCCGACGATTCAAGGAGGGTCGTCAATCAGTGAACAGTGATCCCCGTTCTGGACGCCCATCCACCTCTCGCATTGAGGACAAGATTGCACAAGTGAAGGCTGTGGTGCACTCTGATAGTCGTTTAACAGTCCGAAAAATTGCACAGGAGTGTCACATTTCCGTAGGATCATGTGATGAAATTTTGAGAAAGGACTTGAACATGCGCCGAGTGTCTGCAAAGTTTGTGCCGCGTCTCCTCACTGAGGATAAGCAATTCCAACGACTGGCAACATCTCCTGATTTTTTCCTCTTTCCCAAGATCAAGAACACCTTAAAAGGACACCGGTTTCAGGACATTGAAACCATAAAACAGAATTCGACACAGCAGCTTCAGGCCATCCCAAAGTCTGAGTTCCAGAAATGTTTCGAGGACTGGAAACATCGTTGGGCCAAGTGTGTTACTGCCAATGGAGCATATTTCGAAGGAGATTGACTCAAAACCTGTTTATGTATGTATGTTTTTGCATAATAAATTCAGTCTCGATACTTTTTGAACAGCCCTCGTATGTACAGAATTAATCCCCATAAAGATTGTTTAAAAAAAATATATATTTCGAATACTGTCCGTGAGAGAACTGTTGAGGATTTCAAAAATATTTAGTGCACAAAATCCATCAGATAAGTCTGTCATTGAACTGTCTTTAAGAATTCTGCATTAATACTTTAAACCAGCCATTCGTTGATTTGTTTTCTTAAAAACTATTGTCAACCCTTATTGAATTAAAAACCGTATTGAGATGACTTTAAAATAATCTGAAGTATGTATATCGAAAAAATATGATTTGAGCAGAAGGTCCTGAGAAAAGTAATATTCCCCTGTGGAAAGTCTTATAACCGCAGAATATGCTATAAATAAACATTCAAAAGAACAAAAAAGTGGGTCATTTTGTTGATGCAATCATTATTTTTGTAAAGGAAATTATATAAATCATATGATAAAACATCATCAATGTGACTTTCATCAGATGAAAAATAAATTTCTTTTAAAAGTCAGCCTTGATTTTTTTACCAACTTTTCTTTCTTCTTCTGTACTAGCAACATTTACTAATAATTGTACAAGAGTTTTTTTAGAACTTATTTTCACCAACTTATTGCAGACTAAAAGATTTAATGTCACTTCCCGCAAACCACATAATGTAAACAAAGTGATGAAAAAAGCAGAAAAGTTGTAACAGCCGAAACCGCAAAAATTAACACTTAAACGATTGTTCACTAGTAGTGCTGTGAAATATTTGTCTAATTCAGCATCTTTTTTTTTTGTGGCTCTTTTAAAGCTGTTTTGCATGTACCAATTGTTGCTATGGGACGACTGTTGCTAACTGCCTGCCATTGTTTTTAAATATTTTTTCCTCTGAGTTGTCAGGGAAGGTTAGTGTGTTGATCGCAGAATTTTTTTAAAAACTAATAAATGCGGAAGTAAACAATCCTTTATGGTAGATATCATTCTTCTCTCACTATTACAAACTTACAATATTATTTTCAAGAACTAACAAGGAATTTTTATATCTATACTAGTCGTTACCCACTCTCTTCACTGGGTATTTCATCAAATGTTGTATGACAACATACTTTTTTTTAATTGTTTATATATGTTTGCCACTTGTATCACGTTCGTCTAGTTCGATTATATTAAGGCACATGCTTACTGTTCTCACCCTTTGATTTAATAAAAATTATAGTTAAAAAAATCATAATTTAAAGAAAACTAAAAAAACACGCTTTTATAGTGAATCGAACTAAAAAATAAAAAAATAATTTTTAATATAGGAATAAAATGATTAACGAGAAAATTAATGTCATTGGGGTAAAAGCGTGGAGTGCTTTGTACTACATTTTTACGCTCACTCTGCATTTCGGAATAGAACTAGTAAGAAATTATAACAATTAATATAGCTAACAATTATAACCTCCACGCTTTTACCACAATTACATTAATTTTCTCGTTCATCATTTTATTCTTATATTAAGAATTATTTTTTTTTACTTTTTAGTTCAACTCACTATAAAATCGTGTTTTTTTAGTTTTTTTTCCTTTCTTTTCATGACTATATAATTTATTTTTCATTTTTTTCGTACGATCTTCAATAAAAGCGTGTTTTTTTAAAAAAAATTTTAAACTATCATTTATTTATAGTTGAATTTATTCTTGAGTTTGATATTTGGAGTCGGAATTACGTGGCTGCCGGAATTAGTCTTGCTCTTCAATGGATATTAATTAATGGGTCTGAGGGTATTCTCTCCGTTAATGAGGCCTCTGATAAGTCCCGTATCGTTATATTTCAAAGATTCCGTCTCTGTAGATACAGCTCAAACTAATAAAAATGTGTTAAAAAATATTAAGTGTCAATCGTATTATGACATTTTTAAACGTATTGCTATAACATTAATTCGTAACATCACTTCAAAATGTATTGTTTTATAAAAATATTTAGCAAGAAGAACATGATTTTTTTTCCACATGCACGAGTCCTTTCTCTTTATTTTCATTTTCAGAATAACTAGACAATTGTTTATAGAAGGATATGAAATTGCTGACTCACCCACCCTCCCCTTTCTCACATAAAGAACACTTTATTTGTTTGTTTTATTTATATTAACCACAAGTGTGTGCTCGTTTTTATGGTTGCACCTTAATATTTTAGTCGCCAAACCTGGAAGTGGTATATGGAATTAGTCACCAAATCTGGAAATCGTTATTCCTGATGATCCTGATCAGTACAATGAAAAAAAATTATGAAGTTATTCTATTGCCATCAGTCCTCGACAAGTGTGCAAAATTTCGAATTAATCTGACATTTTAAAGTGGGTAAAAATCGAGTTCAAAGATTCCGTTACATACAAGTGAAACTTATAAAAGCAGATTAAAAAGGACAAAACTTGTATTTCAAAAACGGAAATGTAATTATCTTCTCTGCCCCTATACACCCTCTCCCAAAGTTGATTTCCAAAAACCAATTTTCAGCAGATCTCTACTAAACAAAAGAAACATGCCTGTTAAATTTCAAGTTTTTAGGTATAATAGTTTCGGGAATCTCATTTTGAGTGAGTGAGAGTCGTTTTTCTCCTATATATCCTTGCTGGTATATTCGTTCTTCGTACTGTGAATTGAAATATATATATATATATATATATATATATATATACACCGTAAAATCCAGCGTATAACGCTCACCGGTGTATAGTGCGCACCTATACTTTCAAGCTGCCTTTTTTAACTTTAAGGTGTATTCGCCGTACAACACGCACCCCCTTTTTACGAAGGAACTTGTAATGTACGTTAGCAATGCTATTATGTTTTAAAGTCATTATTCGAGGCGTTACCCCAGGATTTTGAAAAAAATAGTATATTTCTAGAAAAACAATCCTTTAAGTTCATAAGGTATGATATTCCTTTTAAATAAACAGTATTCCGATCTTAGTAGAAGTCTAAGTTTTTTTTTATGCACATCCCTTCTTCTTTTTTTTTTTTTTTTTTTTTGAAGATCTCATTTTTATATTCGGCGTATAAACGCCCGCCCGTAAATTTCGATCTTATTTTTTTGTGTTAAAAGTACGCATTGTACGCCGGATTTTACGTAGATTATAACAATCGACAAAAAGAAAAGATAAAAAAAATAATGAGATCAAATTTTTTAAATTATTAACTGTTGGAAAAAGCCGCAGCATAACAATATCATGTCAGTGTACCTAAAGTTTATATAATTCGAAGCAACTTTTAGCTTAGGACTTTTTAAAAATATAAATCAAAACAATTTATTTCAGTATTTTATTTTCACCTTGCTTTTTCAAACATCGCAGCGCAAGATGGAATTCCAAATAGATGAAGCAATTTTTGTAATGGAAAGGTAACTGATAATGTGTAGTATACATATAATTTTACTTTCATTTTCTGAATGTTTCATTCAGATGTTTGAAAAAGTCCGTCTTTTTAAACTTAATAACTCGCATCGAATATTCCCGCAGATTCTCAACAGAGCTACTCATGTCAAATAATTCATACATCTATGAGCGTACGAGTTTCATCATTTGATTATCCTGGCTTTATAAGAAAAAATTCTGGTTTTATTTTTCTCATATCTTCTAAATTTATTTCCTAATTTTTACTCATTCTTTATAATTACAAAAATAATAATAAATAAATAAAAGCGACACGAACCCATTTTTCTAGCTAAAAAAGATTTACTGTATGCCTAATTAAAATGTTCATCAAGTTACCCGAAATAAAAATAGGAACTACACTGACCTTCAAAATTTAGGAAGTTTCCATATTTAGTCGAATTTCTGAAAGGCAACGAACGAAAGGTAAAAACAATACTCCCGAACAAAGACACAAAATTTTAGTGCCTATTTACGTAAGCGCACGCTTGTGTGAATACACTCAAACTGTTTGTGCGGGAAATAGGGATTGCATAAAAAAAATTACATAAAAAACACATTCCGTAACTTTATAAGTAGCTATAAAATATACTCTTAGAAAAAAAAATTTGAAGAAAAAAAAAATCCTTTATGATTTAAATAAGAGCCGCATATAAAAGTCCCACGTAGAAAAATATTTAAATCCATACCTTTTGAGATGTAATATATTAGTTTTCCAAACAAGGAAACATTAAATTTAAGTTTAGGAATATTTTTTTAAATGCTTTTATCTGCTCGAATATTAAATATTAACGATTAAACATTAGTTACCAAATATTATAGATATATGAAAGTTCCCAAAAAATGTCCATCATTCATCGTAGTTAATTTGCTAATGGTTTTACGGAAAACTCTTCCGAAATCATTTTCGTCGCTTGAAGATGTTTCCTTGCATTCGTTCAGAAGAAATATTTTTCTTCTTTTTTGATACAATTTAAATGGTGATCAGACTTTGAGGTGACGGTTTAGTAGTCACCGCTTTGTATATTGTGAAGGTATAATTAGACATGCCAGATAGGGGAAGCTCATTCTGAATAATAAAGTTTATAGAACTAATACGCATCTATCGCAAAAAAATAAATAAATAAAATAAAGATTTCCAATTTTTTCTTGCATATGTCTACATTTTAAAAAAATACATATAAATTATGTCATTTTATGTATACTGTTGCATTTGATGAATTTTTTTATTTATCACATTATCTTACGTAAAAAATTGCAAAAAAGGGGTGGGATTACAAGTAAGTTTGAGTGATGCACGTGTGCTTTGTATTTAGAAGAATGTAAGCGTTTAGTGCTAATATCCACATTTTTCGGTTTTCCATTTGCCTCGTGATTTTTGTGTAGTTTGCTTTTTTTTTTAATTCGGTGAAATTTATAGCAAATAATTAAAATGAGTAACCCTTAATGTTCGGATAATAGAAAGAAGTAGCGAATCCTCCGGAATCCTGAGACATGTAATTGTAAGTGCGGAGCGCTGGGTATTTTAATGTAATCTTTAACGTTGTAGAAACTGTAAGAAAATTTAATCATCCGTATTATAGTGGAATTGTCGAAGAGCATGGCGGTTACTTGAGAACGAAAATACTTATCACAAAAGCGATATAACAGGACTGCACACACACACACACACACACCACACAACACGTACCATCTATTCTGTCAACTTCATATGCCTATAGAACATGTCTTAAGGATTATTGTTTTCAAAAGGCCACATGAAGAGACATCCTGTGCTCCCTTCTGTTCACAGGACAGGTTAGTATGGTGCAGAGAGCATGAAAGTTGGAGCAGGGAATAATGGGAAACCATTATATTCACCCAGATTCAGTTTAAACATTGATTCTGGTGTACTTTCATCTGGACGGAACCAAAATGCGCTACATATCTTCCAACATCTGAGAAAAAGGACTCAAATGGCAGCAAAGGTTTGGGTGCTGGGTAGGATCATGTTAGACAGACGCACAACTTCTATGTCTTTGACTGAGGCTTTATGTCTTCCACGAAAATTAGAATAAAATCTTGGAGCTCTATGTTTCCATTTTCAAGGGTGCAGGTGGTCTTAATTTAATTTTAAAAGTAGACTTCACACTTATCCCCAAAAGACTGTCTTAACGTTGAGTTTTTTCAAAAGCAAGAGTATTCGCGCGCTCGGTAAAACGCTGATCTCCTGGCATTATTCCTCCGCATACATTACACAATAATACTTCGACTTACGCAAATTCACAGTTACGCGATTTTTAATTCTTGACGATTCGTCTTTTTTTTCTTCGTCATTGAACTCAGGCGGAATCAGTGCCAGACCAGAGGAAATTGGTAATTTGATGAAGAAGTTGTTGATCTAGCCACAGGCAAATAAATTCGGAAGTTTATGGGGATGAAGTTCAAGAACTGCTGGATTACCACAATCAGGTGCTGACAATTGATGAGCTCATAGAAATGCATGACAAGAACAGGACATTGAAGAACTTGAGTCTGTAGACCCAGTTCAATTAGACGATCGAATGCGGTCGGTAATTTGACGGAAGGTCTCAGTTTAATTGAAAAAGGATTACAAAAATTTTAAAAAATACATACTCTAACGAAGAGCGTATTTTTTGAACAAAACAAAGAATAAAAAAATCATTAGCATGCTACGAGAAAATTTTATGGGAGAAAAAGAAAATCTTTCTTTGAGTCGGCGCACTGTAGATTTTATGGAACCTACTACATCAAATAACTTTTATTTGCGATTTTGCATTTGTGTTCTTTAATTGAACCAACATATTAGGTATTGGTTCAACCGAACCATCTGAATCAAATAGTCGATTCTATTTAACAAGTCAATTATTTTTGCTTTTAACGTATCTTGTTTATCTTCAGAAGTTCTTTGTATTAATTTGCAAGCACTCGCCTCACACTAAAAACTTAATGCGAGCATTTCTATACATAAAAAGATAAAACGATAATGGACGTATGAAAAATTTTTCAAGCAAAGGGAACATTCTTAATATTTTACACCTAAAAAGAGAAGAATTGCCCATGATCTCCTGTTTGAAATACTAGTGCGACACAATTTCTTATACAACATTAAGTCGAAGCAGTATTGTTATTTTATAATGAAATGTTTGTGTTATGAGTTCTAATAAAAATTAGTCCGCTTTAAATAATTATGTCTTCCAACTCAGTGGATCTTTAGATTAAAATAGATATGCAAAATAATTTAATTTTTCATCGCAATTTTTTAGAAGATCTGTAAATTACTTCTGCTTTACGCACAATTTGAGAAGTACAGCTTTACCTGACACGGAGGGAAAAAACAATGTATATCTATAATAAATGTAGTTGTGTGTATCATCAGTTTTAAATTTCTTTATTGCTACTCAATCAGTGGTGCACACAAAGGGGTGTCCTAGGGTCCGGACACCCCCCCCAAAGCCCTTGAATTTTTGATGATGATAATCCTATATATAACGTAAAATTTAATTAAGTACTTGTAATTACAATTTATTTTATTAATTAATGCTAATTATTAATCCAATAATTTATTTTTTACTGCCTTTGTTAACAAAATCAACAAAATCAGAAGAATTAATTGGTATTGTCTTGAGGTAAGGATGAGTTGGGGACTTTTGACCATGCGCTCCCCCCCCCGCCCTGAAAAATTTGAGTGCGCTACTGTATCAATGCAATCATTTTTAAAGTACCTTTCAACTTTCCCTTATTACTCCGTTTAAAAACTCTTGAATTATATTTTTAAATGCACATATCTCTCAGAGTTTAAACTGAACATTGATTACGTGGCAATTTTATTGAAGTCGCAAAGCGTGCTTTTTTCCCGCTTGATGAATTGACCTGTCATGGGATTTATAGTCAGAACTAATGATCAAGATCCTTTCTACGTGCTCATTCCTATGTGATTTTGTAAATTCAAACAAACGCCTGACATGTAGATTTATCTAGTTCTTTTTAAAATATGACTTTTTTCATTTAATATATGTTTGGTAATTTAACATAAATGTCTTTCGTAAAATGTCCTTTATCAGTGCATAGAGAGATCGTCCAAAAAAAGGGGGGATAATAACTTACTACGCAAGAGAATACCGTAAAATCCGGCGTATAACACGCACTTTTAACACCAAACATAATGGGCTCATACGCCGGGTATGAAAATGATAGCTTCAAAAATAAAATAAAAGACTTATACTTCTACAAAGATCGGAATACTGTTTATTAAAAAGAAATGTCGTACCTTATGAGCTTAAAGGGTTATTTTTCTGGAAATATACATTTCTTCAAATCCTAGGGTAATACCTCGAATAAAGGTTTTAAACAATAGCATTAATAACGTATATAGCAGGTTCCATCTTATAAAAGGGGGTGCGCGTTATACGGAGAATATAACTTAAAATTTAAAAAAATGCAGGTTGAAAGAATAGGTGCGTGTTATACGCCGATTTTACGGTAATCGTATTTTCTAGTCTTTGATTAACTCATTTAGCATTGACAGATTACATAGCATAAGAACTCTGACCTTCGGACTTCGAAAAAATTAAAACTCTCAGAATAGTCAGTGGAACACAATATTTCAAACCCAATTAATTCTAAAGACCGGTAAACTTTTTAGTGTTTGATCGCGGATCGGTAAGGTTATTACTTTGGACTAGTTCATAATGTTTCAGATACAAAATTGTG